>VNJO01005223.1:0-214170 GCA_008042535.1 Drosophila tani | reverse complement strand
TTTTAATAGTACTCTTTGAAAAACAACAAAATACATGAGAAGAAAGAGCATAGTATTTCTTACTATTTTCCATAGTAGGTTAACATAAAACATACTTTTCGTGTGTACACATTTTGGCAGAAAAGCAAAAACAAAATACATGGAAATTATCAAAATAGTATGTTACTATTTTTTTGGGTTGATTTTACATATTTTTTTTCTTTGGTGTGTACTCACTTGGCAGAAAACCAACAACAAAATATATGCAAATTTTTTACATAGTATTCTAACTATCTTTCTAGGTTGATTTTACATAGTTTTTTTTTTTGTGTGTGTATACACAAAATAAAGTTAAAATTGCATACCGAGGCCCAGCTTCTCTGCAATTTTTTTTCCGCAAATTTAAGTCGTGCGGTTTTGTGGTGCGGCTTTAAGAACGGAGCCTTCTTTAAGACTCCTCTCACAATGCACTCCGATGATTGTAGCGTCCACCAAACGGTCATCCGTGACACAGGCTTACTGCAACATGCGGCAAGTGTGGAGCACGAAGCAAATGAATTGCATTATGCGACGTTTATCGCGGTCGTCCAACTTGGGTTTTCTTCCAGAGCTGCACTTCACACCATATTCATCCGGATTTTTCAAAAATTTGGTGATTACACAACGTGTTCGACCGATTTTCCGCGATATTTCACTAACATTAAAGCCAGCATCGTTGTAGGCTTTTATTCTTCCCTTTTCCTCCTCGGATAACAAACGACCACCCGGAATTCTATTACGAATTCATTAAATTGTTAATAGAAGTATAAAAAAAATTAATTGAAACCAAACCTGTCTCTCTAATCGCAATAATTGAATTGTGTCGCATAGTTTTGTTACACTTGCAGACATAGCAAAAACCGAGCTTCTGTGCTTTTTTCATCGCTACTTGAAAACGGAAGATTTAACTAGAGATAAAAACAAATTTATTTAAGCAGAATTCATTAAGCTTGCATTCTGCATACTTGTTTTTGTTGTATTCTGCTTTCCCATTCTCGTACGAGGGTCGAAACTAAAATTTTCGGGGTGTCGCATAATTTTGGGAAGGAGTGTATTGGAATTCTTGACAGAGCTAGAAAACCTAAAATTCTTTAGAAAAACTGTTATAAGTTTTAGATCATAAATGGAACTAGAGATAATATTAATAATAATGATTTATACTTTTGTGGCTGCATGTCTTAGGGTATTTAGGTTTCACTTTATCAAGTTTTCTTGTAGACGATTTATTATTATTATTTTTTGGAGCTGTCCGCCTTGGGTTGTCTATTTATCGGTGCACTTAAAGCCCTCTTTTCGAACAGGTGTCGCCACTTAAATATACAACAACAAAAAATCCCAACTAAAGTTTCCGCCATGCCCAAAAAATCATCACTATTTTTTTTTTATTCAAATACAACAACTTTCCTCAGTGCGGCGCTCCGCTCGATGAGCAATTGCCGATGGATTTCTGCTTTTAATTATACCAAAATGTTTATGCAAAGAAACGTAAGTAACGAAAATAAATGAAAGAAAGAAAATAAAGTGGGGAAAAACTCGAGAGAAGAAAATAGAGAAAAACTCGCGGGATTTGTTTTGTGTGTGCAATCAGCGGAATGTAAAGCTGCACTTGGAGTATGCAGAAAGTAACAGCAGCAGCAGCAGCAGCAGCAACATGCAACATTCATTGCAGCTTGTAATTTACCGCTAATTCGATGCACAGCGAGACGTCCGACGATGACGACGATATTGTTGGCCAAGATTGCTGGCCAAAAGCCTCCCCTCCCTACCTCCTCCTCGTCGTCCTGTGACTGAGTCGCTGGTCACTTGGCCATTTGTTTCCGCCTGTTGCGCTCCGCTGCCATCGCAAGGGCCGCTGGAGGCGTTGCCACATGCAGATTACCGTTGCACATGGTGCACCGGGAGAAAAACTGTGTAATATATTATTTTTTTAAGGAAAATATCATAATGAAAAGACGCCTGTGCTTTCAACAACTCGTAAAACCCAGATTAAGCCATCTCTGAATCCTTAAAGTGTATTTAGACTTGATCAGCATCACCAGACAAGTCGATTTAACCATGTCTGTCCTTCCGTATGAGTCTCTGTATTTCAGGAATTACCAGATCTAGAGTTATACAATTTTGGGACAATATTTTTATAGGTTTCAGGAGGCAGATCAAGTTTGTTTTGAAAATTAACCGACCATAAATATTAAAAAATAAGGTTTTAAAGCTATTTAATTATTTTAAGTTTGTTTTGAAAATTAAAATAAAATAAATAATACTCAACTTATAATAAAACTCTTTTTTTCTTTAATGTAATAAGGTCAGAAAATTTTACAAATACTATTTAAATTTATGAACAAGTCAAACAAAAATATCGCAGTGTACTTTATGCAGTAAAGTCTTGTCCAAGCTTCACTGATCTTTAAGAAGTTCTAAAGAAGCTCATAATTTATGGAGATTTCAATATTAGAGTTCTAAGAACTGCAAGGGAAATTCCGCATAAAAGCTAATAACAATTTCAAGAAACCTGCCAAGTGTTTCAAAATTAATTAGTCTTTGAAATTATATACAAAATTAAATTCAGTTAAGCTTAGAATTTATATGCAAAATAAAATTAAAAATTAATTAAGGCTAGAATTTATGCACAAACTAAAAATATAGCAAGCCCATACATTTCCTAATTGGTATACCAATTAAAATACAATTTAGAGCTTTAGTTTTATATTGTTTATTGTCATTTAGTTGGAATTCTCTTTATTATTTATCAGTTGCGAATTAAGTATTAGTAAATTATTACCTTTTATCATTATCATCATCACTTATTTATGTGATCAGTGCGAATGAGTGAATTTTACATCAAATACAAGACATTTTTGAGAGCGAGCAAAAAGGAAACATAACAACAATAATCGTAATAATAGTCGAATCCCCTTCGAACATTTGAATAATTATTACTTCGCCGTAAATACATATATTTCTTAGTTTTTTCTTTTAATATTTATTTTTGGATTTTTGCAAACTGTGGGTTGGTTGTGCCGTATTCGTGTATTAGAAGGTTGTCTATATCTCATCTGTTTCGTTTTTGTTAGTTTAAAACTCGTTTCGTATGGGTTTCTTTTATTGTCAACATCAATAACACTTAATACATGTATAATATATATTTGTTCTTCTTTCTAAATAGATGTATATAATTTATATATCGATGTATATGTATAAATATACCGTAAATAAATGTGGAATTTATAATACAGTGAAATCAATTGCTATCGGGTGAGGGTGGTGACTGAAGCTAAAGGTTACCCCCGAAGGTAACCTTTAGGAATAATCCCCACCCATTCACCCTCTAACCAAATTCCAACAGACACAAATATATATGCTTATATATTTTCGTTAATTTGTATAATAGTTCTCGTCCATGCGATGATATCGTGAGTCGTTAAACCTTTAAGCTGCCTGCTTCAGTTATGTATATGTATATGTATATATATATATAGAGTTCCTTTTCCACCTATTTATTAAGTATTCCTTATGCTTTGGGTAAGTTGAACGGTTGCGTTTGCGTTTTGTTATATGTAAATGTAAATATACTCCTTATATATAGGATGGGTTCCCCAGTTCCTAACTAATCTCGAGTGTGTGTGTGTAGATCATAAGTACAATGGAGTGGAGAGCGATGGCGATGATATTCTGGTTATCAACAATTAATATTCGTATCGTATAACTTTCGACTAGAGCTTGAAACATAACACATTTGTATATCCGATATATCCCCTCCCATTATCCCATTATAACACCGAGACGTTAAAGTTTAGCATAGTTTTGTCGGACATTATCCTCGATTCCCGATCGATCCTCGATAACAACAATAAACACAGAAAGCCGAGAGCTGAGATCACAACAGAGAATGAACCGTAGTTAATAATATATTATTTATAGTGTGATATATATCTCTTATAGGTGGTGCCCTATGCTCGCATGATATGGTTATGGCTTAACATTAATCGAGTCGAAATCAAATATTGTCACACGGAATTAAGTCTAGAATACAGCGCGCTCCGTAAACATTAAATATAAGCTATTGTGTGTGTATATATCGTGTATATAGTCAGCAAGTTACAGTTGGTTTCTCTTCGCGGGCTCGAAATCAAATATGGCTATACGAAATCGGATATGTAGAGCCCCTACAAGGGCTGCCTGCCTGCCTGTACTCTCTCCGATGACCAAAGACGAGAAGGCAAAGCGAATGGAAAACGATAACCGGGCTTAATTATGACTTTATGATTATGATATGGCCACATGCTAATGAAGTTATGCGGAAATATAGTTTTCTATAGATTTTTCGGCTTTACGAGTTGCAGCGCTTTCTGCTTGAATGAAACCGCGCATATCCAGCGTCGAGTTTTCACCGTTCCTGTTGTTACTATTGCTATTTTCCTATTTTCCTTATTGTTTTTGTGGTTTCTCTACCTTTTTTTTTTGTATTTCAATTTGGTTGTTTAACAGTCTTTGGGACCATATATAGGAGTGTTGATATCGATGCCGCCCAACATCGGTGAGTGCTCAGTTATTGTCCATATTTACATCGGTCTCTATTTCGGCTTGGAGTTCTTTTCGCTACTTATTGTCGTCTTTATCCATCTCTTATATGACTTTTATTCCTCCTCCTCCAGGGACTTCTCCGGCAGGCCGTACTTGGGGCAGCACATGCCCTCCGTGCCGTCCATGTTGAAGCAGAAAATGCTACGTTCCAGTTCGGTTGGCTCGTGGGGCACAATGCCGTGGACTTCCTTGAGTTCCGCCTCGGGGAACCAGGCGGGATCCGAGTCCTCCACCACCTTGATGCCGCACAGGCTGAGGGATATCGAAATTATTAAAACAATATTAATAATAAATTTATTTCTAACATTTCCCCATTACTTACCGCAGTATGGCCACAATGGGAATCCACAGTATGGATGAGAGTATCAAGAAGAAGGCAATGACAATGCACCAGTGCGGCCACTCCATGGACTCGGTGGATCCCTTGGCCCCTATCCAGGCCGGATAGCTGCTGCCCTCGGTTAGCAGCTGGTAGAACGAGGCCAGCAGGATGGTGACCATGGCGCAGGGCGACAGATACTTCCAGCAGAACATCCAATAGAAATTGGGCCGCGATCCGGTCATCATCTCAATGTCATCCGAGAATCGACGCACGCCATAGATATAGCTAATCGAGAGGCACTCGAAGAGGGCGATGATCAGCAGCGGGAAGTTGCCGGCGAAGCTGTCCATCAGCTGGAATATATAGCTTCCGGCTCCGTTGGCAAAGCACATGGAGATCAGGCAGCAGGAAAAGCAAAGGCCCTAAGGGGAAATTATTATTATAAATAAATATATTAAATTAAATTGAGGGGACATTATGTATCCTTACCCCCACTATATATTCCTTGGGCAGATTGGGGAACAGCTTCATGTCTACCAGCGAGGTTACCACGCCTTCTAGGGTTCCAAATTGCGAATCGATGCCCAAGGTGAACAGCATCAGGAAGAAGAGTACGGCCCAGAGTTGGGCGCCTGGAAATTGATTGATGGCCTCCGTGAATATTATGAAGGCTAGACCAGTGCCTGAAGCGCTCTGAAAAGGTGAATAAAATGTATAAAATATTAGTAATAAATCTTTAAGATATATAAAATCTTTAAGATATATAAACCTTTGCAAAACATTTTACAAATAATTTAAAATGAGACCTAAAGTATGCAAAGAAGTACTTGAGATGTTTCACAATACGCCAAACATTTAAAATTAATTAAAAAAGTGTCCAAAAGTATGCAAAGAAATATTTCTATTAAAATTAATTCAATGAGTGTCCAAAAGTATGCAATAAAATATTTAAGGGCTCAAATACAAAGGTGTAACATTTTGTGGCATACTTTTAAGCTGCATTTAAAGAGATTTCGAATTCCCAGCTCAGATTTCTTTAATGTTCTATAAGCATATCAAGTTTATATGTCAAAATTCCCACTCACATTGGCCAGTTCCGTTTGCAAATCACAAACAGGCAGATTATGCGTCTTATTCTGCGATATCAATCCATTCCGCTCCTCGGTGCACCGATCAAACGTGGCCGTGGCCTTGAAACCAATGACAGAAAAGACCACAACGCCGGCGAACATCGAAGTCCCGCAATTGGTCAGCGACACGAGCAGGGCATCCCTGTAGCAATTATTATTGGCCGGATTGTACGAACTAAACGCAATCAGTCCACCGAAGGCCAGGCCCAGCGAGAAGAAGATCTGAGTGCCAGCCTCCAGCCAGACCACCGGATCCAGCAGGGTCTCCCACCTGGGCGTAAACAGGTGGGCCACCCCATCGGCGGCTCCCTTCAGCGTGATGCCCCGAAAGAAGAAGATGATGAGGACGACATACGGAAAGATGGCGGTCATGTAGACAATCTTCCCCGACGACGTTATGCCCTGGACCATGCAGATATAGACGAGGAACCAGGAGACGATCAGCGCTATGGCCATGTGATAGTTGAAGTTCTCCGGCAGGTCGACGCTCTCCGAGCACTGCAAGGTGGTGCGATACCAGTAGAACTGCGTCGGCGACGAGGCCACACACTCGGGCTCATGGTCGTACGTGAAATTCTTATAGAGACGCGTGGGGCAGTCCGCCCACGGCAGCGGCGACTCGAAGCTGTGCAGCAGATAGATCAGGCACCAGGCAATGATCGTGTTGTAGTACAGGGCCACTATGTAGCTGACCACCGCCGAGGAGATGCCAATCCCGCCCAGATACGGCGACACCTGGCTCCACACGCCGATGGCGCCCTTGCGCAGCCGCTGGCCAATGGCCAGTTCCAGGTAGAAGATCGGTATGCCCTGGATGCACAGCATGATGAAGTACGGGACCAGGAAGGCGCCGCCGCCGTTCTTTTGGGCCAAGTACGGGAAGCGCCAGACGTTGCCCAGGCCCACGGCGTAGCTGTTGAGAAATAAATATTTAAATTAATATTTTTTAATATTTAGGGTCACGTAACCCACCCAATGGTGGCCAGCAGGAACATGATCTTGCTGTCCCAGCTCTCGCGCTCCTCGCCCTCCTTCTCGCCCTCCACAATGTCCTGCTGCTGATCCCCTGCCGCATTGGCCACCAGCTCGGCCTTGGCCTTGGAGGTGCTGGCCTCTGAGCCAAAGGGCGGCGGATCCTGCTCCAGTTCCGAGGACTCGTCGAAGGCGTCCGACATAAAGCCCTGATTGGTGGCTCCATACAGCGGCTGGTGCAGATGCAGCGACGTGTGATGATGGTGACTGACGCCATGTTCTTTGGGTACCAAGCGACCGCGAAGTTCCTATAGGAATTTATAATGAAAATACTTCTTAAGTATATTTTTATATAATATTTTTATCTAGCTTACCCTCAATTCCAGCTGATCGATGCTCTTCTGGCTTTTAAGGACTATATCCCGGGAACTCTGGCGACGCAATAACTGAGCTGTGTTGGCCATGATTGCGGTTTATTATTATTATTTCTTGTTATTTATTATGGGAGTATTCTATGTGTGTGTGTGTTTTCTATGGGTGCTGTGCGTGTGGGTGTGTACTGTGTGTGTGTGTGCTGTGTGTCGGTCTAAACGTGTGTTTATCACTTCCGTTTCCTCTAGTTTTCCGCTAACTTCTCTTTCGCTCTCTCTCTCTCTCTATCGCTCTTCCTTGGCTGGGGAGCTAGCGCCGCCTGGTGTTGCGTTCAGGTAACTAACAATTGGCTGGACATTTTTCGTTGCATACTTTTGGGCCGCTAAATAAAGAGCTTCATTCTTCTTCTCTTGTTGTTGTTGTAGTAATTGTAGTTGTTGTGGCTATTGTTGTAGTTCTTGTTGTTGTTATCGTCGTGTTTGAATATTAGTTTCAGTTCAAGTTTCTCAGTTTTTATACTGTTTCTATTGTTTGTCTTTGGTGCTTTTGTTAGTGCTTAATTGCAGGTGATAACGGTGCATTAGTAGTAGACGCCATCGCAGTGCTGCTAGCTGCTTTTGTTGAGTGAAATTACATACGTATTACTAATAATAATCGTACACAATGCATGCGGTGCACAGAGAGAAAAATATGTACTTTGGAAATAAAACTAAACAGAAAACTTTCTAATTTTCATGAAATAAATTTTCATTTTTTCTTTTCAATCAAATTTGAAGATAGTCATATATATTCTTTTTTTAATTTGTAGCAAATGAAGGCGTTTAAATATATTGTAATAAAGAACCAAATTTTAATAAAATTGAAATAAGTATATTTTATAAAGTAACCTCCTAAAAAGGCACCTAAAATTAAAATAAGTATATTTTATAAAGTAAACCTCATAAAACGGCAACAAAAACTAAAATAAAATATTTTTTAAATAAAATCTAAAACATAAATTAATATATCGATAAAAGTAAGCTAATTTGGTCAGGTTATAAAGTAATTCAAGAAAAAACTAAAGAATCTACGAAATTAACGAAAATTAACTTATTAAAATAATTACAAGTTTGTTCCAAATTATCCTTTTTGGCCGTACTTGTGCCTCTTTATTTTTTCTCTCTCTGCCATTTTGCCATCAATCAAATCATGCAAAAGGGAAACTGGCCCAGACACACACCCACACAAACACGGCCACCTACACCACGACAGCTATGGGATATGCGTGACTGGGCACACACAATAAATCAATCAACTATAAGTCCTTTTTAGATCCCCGCCAGACGCCCCCGTCGCATTTTCCACCCACCACCAGCTAATGCAGTGTAATGGAATTTAAACATTTTCTTTCCCCCCCACGCCCCCGCATCAGTGTCTGGTGGCAATTAGCTTAGGTTTTAGTTGCCAGGACAATGCAGGTGCAGGTTTTGATTTAGATTTTATCTTGGGTGGAACACGGACTTGGCTTGGACGTCATGGAGACGTAAATTTGTAACTCTATAATATTAGCATGCAAATGAGGGGTAGAGGCAGTTTTTCTATTTTCGCAGCAGCATTACTTTCTTTGTATCCTTTTTGTGGGAGGTTAGAACGGTTTCAACTGTTTCCCGTGGCCTCCTGTGTGTCCTCACTTATATAACCGACAAAAAACACTCGCGAAAAAAAACGGAAGTCACAGAAAACAAAACAAGGTATTGACCAGGTTAACGGGCGATATCGCGGGAAGGCCGCAACAGACGCGACGTGGATCTGGGTGATTATCCTTGCTGATTAACGGCAGGTGGTTGGATTTAAACTTGATTAAAGACCACGAATCCGTCGCTCCCGTTATGCTGATTGGGAATAACGTAACGGTGTGTCGTAACGGGACTTTGGCAGGAAACTGTTGAGCGAAAGACGTAACAGGACGAAAAGTGCGCCTCTCTTTCGCTTTCTCTCCCTCACTTGTCCTTCTCTCTCTGCGCGCGTATGTTTGCGAGAGAGCAGTGACCGAGTGGCAGCCCTGAACGATACAAAAATAACGATATTTTAATTGAAAATATTAAATTTAGAATGTAGATTTTAATCAAGGGAAATAATAAAATACCAAACATATACATGGGTTTTATTTATTTAGAGCTTTTTAAGGTGGTAAATACCTTCCTTAAAAGTCACCTTAATTTCGACTGCCCACGAAAGCGAGCGAGACAGAGCGAGATTGTGAATAAAAACGAGAGTGAAACAGAAGAGAAGCAACAGTGCTGATAAGGTGACTGATATAAACCTGCGCCAAGTAAGTATACTAAGTCTACAAAATTATTTATTATTAATAGGTTCTATTAATTATTTTATTAGTCTTTATGAATTTTCAAGCAGTGTTGAACAATTTTAAAATCTTATAGTTTATATTTTAGGCCCTAAAATATAGGGATAACCCTTGACTGTAAACCTAGTAAGATATTTAATTAACAAGAAAACTTTGTGCCAACGAATTAATATTTCCATTCGTTTTTATCTTAGATCTCTTTAATGATAATGTAATTTTTATACATTTTGACGATATTTTAATTTAATTTTATTAGCATTAAGTGTAAAGTGTGACTGCTTCACCCTGAATGTTTCTGCGCATCTCTAGGATGAACCAGCACTGAACTCGCCCCAAAAATGAACACTTGTTGACAGGGCTGGCATCTCTTCGAGTCATAAAAAGGCTATACAGCCTGTTTTAGGTTTTTTCGGCCTTTTTCCTCAGAAAATGGAGTGGCCGCCCCTGCCCCAAATTGTTGCTCACCCATCTCAAGGCTTTCCAGTTGTTGCAAGGAGTTTGGAGCACCGAGAAACATGTAAAACTAAAAACTTTCCAAATAATTTGAAGGTCTTGCGACCTGTGTAGCTATTTTTAAGCTAGTTCTAGTGGGAAAACAGCCAAATTGGCAGCACTGCTTGTTGATAGAACCACTCATAAGTTTTATTGTTTTGAAAATTTGATTGGCAATTGGCTTAATTGAATGAGACGATGGTCTTCAAGTGCCAGGAGGACAGCTTCCTGAAGCAGGTGACTTTATTATCAACCCTTGATAGCGACTAATTACATAATTGTTAACCAATTTCTCGTTTTAGTTCAAGACAAAAATTGTCAGCAGCGAGTACGCGACGCTAGATTGGACGAATACGGATGGCGAAGTCCAGAGCCTTAAGGGATTCAATGTGATCTGCGAGGACACCATCCTGTTTCCCGAGGGGGGCGGCCAGCCCTGCGACTACGGCACTTTGGATGGCTTCTCGGTGAAGAGTGTCCAGCGAAAGGGAAGCACGGCCGTTCATTTTGTGGACTCTCCCAAGAGCTTTGATGCGGGCGTGGAGGTGCTGCTGGTGCTGGACTTCCAGCGGAGGTTGGACCACATGCAACAGCACTCGGGCCAGCACCTGATCACGGCCCTCTTCGACCGGGAGTTCAAGTATGACACCACCTCCTGGTCCATGGGCTCCAGCACCTCCTACATCCAGCTGGCAACGCCCCATCTGATCAGTCGGGAGTCGCTGGACCTTATCGAGCGACAAGCTAATGACCTGATACGCGAGGGACGCGAGGTAACGGTGCTACTCGTCGATCCTGAGGTGGCGCAGGAGTTCCAGGACGCTAGGGCTCCGAGGGGCTTGCCCAAGGATCATGAGGGCCTAGCCAGGGTCGTGCGCATCGAAGGCATTGAGAGCAACATGTGCTGCGGCACCCACGTCACGAATCTCTCCCAGTTGCAGTGCGTCAAGCTGCTGTACGCGGAGAAGGTCAAGACCAACATCCATGTTCACTTTGTGGTCGGCGAAAGGGTGCTTACCAAGCTGGGAGAGGTCTTCCAGCGCGAACAGCAGCTCACGCAGGCCCTGAAGTGGGTTTTTTAAATATTATTTCCATTTCTTAGCTAATTCTGATCTCATTTAACAGAGGAGGTCCCGCCCAGCACCTGGATCTTCTGCAGAAGCTGCAGCAGAATGTGAAGGGCACCCGGAAATCGTTTCAGCAGCTGCTCAAGGATTTCGCCACCGCCGAGGCTGAGCGCCTGGAGGATTTGCCCAAGAAGGAGCGTCCCAAATACTTTTGCCTTCATCGCCGCGATGGCATCGAGGTGGATTTCATCAATACGTTCCTGCGCCTGGCACCCGAGGAAATTTTCTATTTTCTGACCGTTTCCGAGGGCGTGTCAGCCGGGAGCAGTGCCAAGGGTCACCTGGTGTTGCGCGGCAATCCGGAAATTGTCCAGGAGCTGGGACCACAGTTCCTGGAGCTGCTCGAGGGCAAGGGAAACGGCAAGGAGGGCAGCTTCCAGGGCAAGATCAATAATCTGGCCAAGCTACAGGATTGCCAAGAGCTGCTGGAGGCGCATTTCAAGCCAAAGAAGATAGTGCCAGAGCAGCCAGCTCCAGCCAGTGGCTCTTAGGGGGTTCCAAACCCCTAAAGGGAGTTGTTAGTGCCTGATCAAATACAAAAATGAAGTCTTTGTATGATATTAAAGTAATGTTATCCAAACTCCAGTGGTTATAGTCTCTGAGATTAAAGTAGATCAGGATCAGGAAGAGCTCTGGGAGCTAAAGACTCTGAAAATACCATATTTTGTACTACAAACATACACATATATTGTATTTTTGGTTGGCTTAAACAGGGAGCAACAACATCGTAAGGTTATAGTTAACTTAAGGCAGCTTCAGGGAGACGGACAATGGACCAGCGGCTAGTCCAGTTCCCCCAATCCCTCACAGGTAATTCACATCGTAGTTGCGCATCTTCCACTTGAGCCGCCAGTACTCGTTCCAGAAGCCCACATCGATGACACGCTCGTGGAAGTTCAGGAAGCCCACCTTGGTGTACTCGCAGATGGCAGGATATGTGCAGTCGTCCTCGTCGTACAGATCCACCCAGAGCAGCGTGCAGATGCCCAGCGAGAGCAGACGAAGCTTCTTCTGGTTGATGGCCCGCTCCAGGGTGAGCAGGTATTCCGCAGCCACAGGATTCTGTTGCTCCGGCGCCACCATTATCATCTGGTTGGTGTCTCGTCGCAGCAGCGTCATGAATGCCTCCTCGCCAGGATTATTGACCGCAGACTTGTAGAGCAGGACCAGGCCGGTGCCGTAGACCAGAGCCTTTTTGGGACGCGCATAGGACTCGCGGACCACGCCAACCGCCACTTCCGAGTAATCGCGCATAAGGCCGTTCCAGTACTTGATCCATTTCTCCACGAACGTGTCCTTCAGTCGCTCTGGCATCACCAGCTTGTCAGCCAGACGCTGGCGCAGCGCCGTCATGCGGATCAGTCGCATATTGCTCCGGGTTTTCTGTGATAAAAACCAATTTAGAATTGTTTCATCGAATGTTAAATAATTTTTTACGGTCGTGTTATGGCAACAACAAAAAAAAAACGGCGACCAAATTGAGTGAACAATGCCTGGTCACACTGTTTCTCTGTTTTTGTTTTTGCCGGTCAGCTGTTTTGTGGGCGATGCATATTATTTTAGGAAATTTGTAATTCTTTAAATAAAGAAACGTTTGAAAAATTAATATAAACCTTATTCCAGTAGAAAAATGTAATATCGTCTTCTTCTATCTCTATTAATTGATCAAATAACTCGATTGTTTCAAATATATATACTTCGTCTGAGTGACGTTTCCTAGCACTACCCATCATCATAATAGAATTATGCAAGGTTGTCTCTTTTAATTTTAGTTTTCATTTAATTTTAGTTTTTAATAAATTTGAGTTCAAAGTGAGCCGTTGTTTTTGTTTTTTGATTTTTTTAATTGTCTCTAATCAAAATGTAAAATATATGTTCCAATGTTTAAAGTTTGCATTGCAAAATTTAATTTTTGCAGAAGTTACGGACTACCTCAAATTATGGTACCATGCCAACCAGTGTTACCAAGCGACGTTAGCCGGCCATGTGCCAATAAAATTACCGAATTTGTTTTGGTTAAATAATTTAAAGCTTTGTCGCGATGTTAATGCCGCCAGAGCGCCTTGAATACTATAACAAGAGTCTGGGCCAACAGCTCCAGGGATTGGTCACCTCCATAAGGAGTTACCAAGCGTTGAAGGCCTCAAAAACGCCAGTTTTGCTGACTCAAGCGAACCGCTTGTGGGAACTGAACCAAAGATATCGCTTGGTTAAGGGGTAAAACAATGGCATTACGATTAGTTAAATCTATCTAACATATGTTTTAAATACAGCAAGGATGAAGCTGCATCGTTTTCCCTACTTTCTGCCTGCCAAGAAGCTTACCAAGCCCTTTACGACAGCATGTAAGCGGCGCCCCAATCCCCTGCAGAAGTTCCCATTGAAATGCCATTACTTATTCCTTTATTTATATTTATTACAGATTAAAATTAGTCGAAGGGCTAGCTGAAATATCCGTCCAGATATTGGAATTCGATAAAGAATGCGTTCAATTGACACAGGAACAACAAATATCGGTGGCAGAGATTCCCAGCTGCTTAAAGGAGTTCCTCAACTTCCTCGAGGAATCCCTGAAAATCTTGCAAAATCAAACGAAATACATAGAACTGCATCTGCGACAGCTCCATCCGAAGTTTGAACTGGGAGAATCCACTCTGGAGGCCTTTAAGTCCGATCTCCACCTGCCGGAACATGCAGAAGCCCGAATTGCCTTAGGCTTGGCCAAAATCGAACGGTTGTTGAAATATCCCTTGAATCTTTCACAGGAAAAACATAAAAGACTGGATGATGATCCACGAAATAAAGTGGCGACTTAAACTAAGAGGAAATATTGTTTTTTTCTTTGTGTTGACGAAAATCATTGCATGGGTTTGGTTACGGTAATGTTCGGCTTGTTGTTGAGGTTTTCTGGTATTACTTTAGCTGCTGGTTCTTTTCAGATATGAAAACAAACAAGCACAAGAATAACCGTTCCTTTTAATTCTATAAATTTGTTATACTTTAAATTTTAAGGAAAATAAGAACTATAACCTTTTTAAGTGCAAAATCTGACTGTAGAGCCTTTCAATAAATAATTTCGACACCATTGGCGTTTCTTTTAATAAATAATCTCAGAAAGCTTCATTGCAATTCCCTAAATTCAATAAGCAATCATTAACTGATTTTTAGCTAAAGTTATAATCACAAAACTTGATTTAATCTAACCGCAAATACTGATTTTATGTATTACCACGAAAAATCTTTAGTAAATTATTACATTTCATGAAACATAATACTTTAATTCCATTTAAATAGATATTAAGACAGTTCAGACTGTATAAATATGCCATTATCTTGCTTATGGCGGGAAGTTTACTTCCAAGAACACGTAGACTTAAACCTCCTCTGCCTATCATTGATTTTCCATTAAAATGCAACGACATTTAGCTATTTTTCTAGAAGCTTCCATTTGAATTAAGCGAAATTTCTGTCTGCTGCCTCTTTTGGATTATTCCAGTTCAATTACGCAGCTATGCCATGATTCATTTTCCTTCAACACTTTGCCATGCATAATTTTCACTCGACACTCAAACAAAAACACAATAAAAAAAATAATTCCATAAATGAAAACCAGACGCATTGGTTTTTTGTATTTTCAAGGGTTGTCCACTGCTTGAGATTTATTCAAAACACATTTTGCCAGCTTTAGAGGGTTGTATTAACTGTATATTTGCATTTGTTTATAACGGATTTTTGCGATGCCAGAGCCTCGTGCAAACAATATATCAAAAGTATCTGCAAGACAAAGAGAATAAGCATTAATTTGGTGTTTTAATGGCGCCGAGCAGAGCAACTCACCTTCTAAATAGATCAAGAGCAGCAGAGGATTGCCAACCCCGTTAGCGGAGTCTCCTGGCCTCGCGTTCGGATTCCAGCAGGGTGAGAATGTCACCCTCGCGCACGGGTCCCTTCACGTTGCGGATGATCTGGCGGTTCTGCTCGCCGAGGAACTCCACCTTGACCTGGGTACACTGGCCCTGGGAGCCGGTGCGGCCGAGGACCTTCATGACGCGAGCCCACACAACTGGTTTGTCCATAGTTATTCCGAATTCGCTGAAATTTCGTAGAGAAAATTCACGTGCAAGATGCGCTTCAATTGACAGCCGCAAGCAAAAAGGAAGTTCAGTGGTTATCGGTGGCGCGGCGTGAAGTTGGCTGCGCTTCCAGTGCGATAGGTACGATAGCTGACAACTATCGATTAAGCAGGCACTGAATACTGCGGGAAAATAGCCGAATTTTTATTTTTTTGTTAAAACCGGAATTGTTTGAATTTTTGTTAGTTACAACTAGAAATTCTACTTGTCACTGGAATTAGTTACTTATACAACAATGTTGATGTTATGCCTTTGGGTAAAACGATTAAAAATAATATCTAATTTGCCGAAAATACAAGTAATATCTATTCTTACGTTAACTAACTACTAACATGTGAGTTATGCTTTTAAAACTGTCCGTTATTGGGGAAATTTGTTTAATTTATTTGCATTTCTTATACTTTTGAACTAAAGTGTAGCTATATTTCTGACTCGAAATGTTCAAATAATTTGTCCACTAAAAACTAAAAACTTTTAAATAAAACTATAAAATTGGTAGGTAATTTGTAGCTCTCTTTCTTACATGGTTTTTCATTACCAAGCCATTATATGAAAGAATTATTTATTCATTAAAAATTCATAGAAAACTAATACAAATAAAAACGCTATATTTTATAGCGTAAAATAGCTACATTTAGCTTGAAAAAGCCAAGTTAGTAGCTCTATCGCGATATATCGATAGCAAAACAGTATTGATAACAACCACATATGTACTAAAAACCAATCAAAACGGCCATCCAGGTAAACAAAATATCAAAATTAAGTGATTTATTACGTCTGTAAGTTGTTTTCTATTCTTGTGTCTGTGATTTAAGTGAATATTTTGAAAATACACGAACTGTGACAGTTGTTGTATTGTGCAGCACTGTTTGCCAAAGCTGGGTTGCCGAGGCTCGAAAAACAGATTAATTGCTTTCAGTTTTGGTGTTAATAATGTAAACAAGGGATGACGAAGAATAAAAATGTTTATTTCGTTGCCTGTTTCATTGATCCGTTAGCGAATCGTGTTCATCCGGCGGGAATATTCACTGCGAAAGGTCAAATGTCGGCGTTCGCTGCGAGTGCCTGGCAACCCTAGACGTGGCACCACGTAGACATTTGACAGTGAAAGTCGTGACGACTTCGTGCCACTTCGGCTGTCGCCGCCACTGTTTTCGTCACTCTTGCAATTTCCCCCGATCGCGACGGTTGTGCGTGCTGTGTGTCTGTTCCCCTTTCTGATTTTCCGAGTGCCGCGCATTGAATTGCAGCCAAGAAAAGCCACAAGATGAAGCACCTGCTGTTCGTAATGCTGATGGTCCTGCCCATCGTCATCACCACCTTCTCGGCGCGTAAGTACTTTTCCGGACTTAACGGCGATTAACAACAACGAGTAGTCCGCCGGACGCTCAGCACTGTCCGTGGAGGAGGAGGAGGGGCGACGCATACGTGGCACTGCCGACGCTGCGATTGCTACGTGGAACGTCATACGGCATTTTCGGCCCGGGAAAGCTGTTATTATTAACGTTTTTGGGGCATTTTCATTCACCGTTTTTGACAGATTTTAGCGGCGACACTTGAAAACTGTTGAGTTGGCATGCTGACCTCCATATCGCCCTCTCGCTCTTACTCGTGGCTTGAGGTTGATTCAAATGGAAATAACTTGGTTGTTCTTCAAGATAACGGCTTTAAACTTTCCACAATGCTTAGTTTTAGGGTTTTCAGTGATATTTCCAAGTTTTACACAAATCGGATAACTATTTGGTATATGTAGCTGCCTTGGAAAATAAGTGGGTTTTAGGGAAATATCTAAGTTTAAGGCCTCAAACTTTACACAATGTTTTCTTATAGGCTTTCCAGTGATAATAATAAGTTTCACACAAATTGGATAAGGTTTTCCCATAGATATCCCAGGAAAGTCTTAGCCTAAACGGTGTTTTTTAAGATCAAGGTCATAAGCTTCATATAAATAAGGGTCAAGTCTTTGTTGTTTCCGTATTTGGGACTCATCTCCCTGATTTTCTATAAAATGATGTAATAACATCAATAATTTCCTTTATTTACGAGGCTACCTTATCTATTTTAGCTACTAATCAGATTTATACCTCTAGAAATACCCAAATCTAACCATATTCCCCTCTTCCCTTACAGCAAACAAGTTTGGTGCCTACGCCGAGGCGGTTGAGGATGATCTAGTAGATGTGGACAGCGAGGAGGGTGCTGTGACCGGTGAGGATGCGGAGGCGGACGAGGACAACGATTCGGGTAGCAGCGCCTCTCCGAATGCGGACACCTATCTGTTATTCACGAAACCCCTGTACACGCCTGGCCAGCAGCTGGATCTGCCCGGTGGCAAGCCCGTGGAGTTCTTGATTGGATTCACCAACAAGGGCGCCGAGGAGTTTGTGATCGAGACGGTGGAGGCCTCGTTCCGTTACCCCATGGACTTTAACTACTTCATCCAGAACTTCTCGGCGGTGGCCTACAACCGTGAGGTGAAGCCCGGCTTCGAGTCGACCGTTTCGTATACCTTCCTGCCCTCGGATCAGTTCGCTGGCCGTCCCTTTGGATTGAACATTGCTCTGGCCTACCGCGATGCCAATGGCATTCAGTACAACGAGGCTGTCTTCAACGAAACCGTTCTCATCTCGGAGGTTGATGAGGGACTCGATGGCGAGACCTTCTTCCTGTACGTCCTGCTGGCGGGCATTGTTGTCCTGCTCCTGGTCATCGGTCAGCAATATCTGCTGGGCAGCTCTGGCAAGCGCAAGCGTGCCGCCGCCAAGAAGGTGATCGAGACCGGAACGGCCAACGACAGCACCATCGACTATGACTGGGTGCCACAGGAGACGCTGCGAGCGCTGCGTAAGTGTTGGAAGCTTGGAACTTTATCAATAAATTCTAATTTATATATTTATTTATACAGAGAAATCCCCACCCAAGTCCAAGACGCCCAAGACTTCGCCCAAGCCCGGCAAGCAGGCCAGCCCCAAGGCCGCCAGCCAGCAGAGCCCGAAGCAGCGCAAGGTCAAGCGATCTGCCGGTGATGATTAAATCAATCAATCCGCTCTAAGACTGCATATCCCCAACAACAACAACAACACCAACAGCAACAACAACAACACCAATCTGGAGCTGGAGCAGCAATAAATCACCATTTTTCATCCTGTAGGGAGGCAGCATAGAAACATTCGTAATTAATTAGCTATGTACGATGTCATGTTCGATCATCTCTAGAGATACACACTCTAACCATTATTTTTTTTAATCGTTTATCGCGAGCGAGATTGTTAGTCTTTAAAAAACAAAAAACCAACAAACAAATGTTTCCACAGTTTTGTTTTAGAAATTTTCAATTTTCCAATGCCCCAAACTCTGCACATACTCCATGAAAACAAAAACAAACAAAAAAACGAAGAAAAACCCCAACAAAAATGTAACCTAATGAAATTTCTTGATTATCGTCTTCGTTTGTTGAAGACACCCGATGTAAAACTTGATGAACAGCTTAGAGGAATGACTGCAGAGGTTAGAACGAAGCCAGGCGAAGGATGGAAGAGATAATTTGATTGATTGCGATGTAAGACAACAAGAACAGAACCTTCCACTTGTACGATAAATTAACTTAGTCCTATTATTACAAATCAATTGATTACCTTTGCGTTTTATTTAGCGTTTTTCCCCTCCCACATCCATTTCCGATCTTTGACTGTCATTCTTTTTCTGCTTTTTGGAAGAAAAAATATATGTCAAAGAGTCAGTGTTTTTTTTTTTTATAGATAGAAGTCGCAGGAAGGCGGCAGATGAATATAAGATGAAGTTTTCATACAAAAGAAGAAAAAAAAAACTGAAAATAAAAGATGAAAAAAATATATAAAAATGTTTGGGAGTTATTATTTTGGGATAAGGATTGGATATTCTGGCTCTTATGTCGAGAGACTTCATGTAATTGTAATTGTAGAAATTCGTTCATGTATCTGTCGAGAGACTCCATGTAATTCTAGAATTTTATATCAAATTCCAGCAAGCACAGACGTGTCGCCATCTAGCTGTCAAAATCAGTAGAAATTTGCCTTCGCTAAACTTTCTTCTGTAAAAGCTTTTCGCGCTGTTAACCCGCCAGGACTCGTAACAGCGCTGTTAAGGGCATAACAACTTGTTGTCCTGTCGCTGTTGGGAAAGTCGAACGGCGGCGATTCAAACTCATTCGTCAACAGACTCTCGTGCGGTTCGGTACTCAGCCTCAGCCTCAGCCTCAGAACTCTCTGACTCCAGTCACAGTCACCACATCCGGAAGTCAACACAGTCACAGTTTTCAAAAGGCGCAGTCGCAGTTCCCCAACGGCGCAACGGTTGGAAATTTTTTTGGAAAATTTTCGAAAACAGCAAAGAGTTTTTTTTTGTTTTGGTTTTTTGTGCAAAAGAAATTTGAATATTTCGAGAGAGCAAATAAAGATGTTTTGGCAACAGAGCCAAAAGGTTTGTTATTAAAAAATTGCGACAGTTGAAGCCAGTGAAAGTGTGTGTGCCAAATCGCATCGGCTGTTGTTGTTTTCTGCGGCTGTCAAAGCAAATCAGAGGCGGATTAGGAAGCGAAAGCCAGCGAGGAAGAGAAGGAGACAGAGAGAGAGTGAAAACACCGCAGTCAAAGGTGAGTGGAGTGCTTGACAAATGTAAATAAGACAAATTCCTTCAAAAAATACAAATAAAAAAAGGAGCTTCACCAAGATGTGTGGCATTGTGGTTATATTTAGAGAGCCAAACCAGAATAAATTGGGGAATGTGTGTGTCTTTGATTAAACAAATTAATTTCAGAGTTTGCCTTGCAGTGGAATTTCAAATTTTCAAGAAAGGAAAGGTACTTCAGGAGTTCTTAGTCAATATTTTAAAGAATATAAACAAAAACAACTTAAATACTGAAGAGTTTGTAAAAAAGCAAATAAATTAAGGTAGGAATAGTACTTCTTACTTTGTGTTAAGCTTAAATAAATGGGTATACGTCTTTTCTTTAAATATTGTGTATGAAATCAGGTGACAAACATAAAACCGAAATTAATTAAAATTAAATTAATTCAAAAAAAAAAGGTTATAGTACATTTTCTTAAAGTCAAAATAACTGAATCAACATTTTCTTTTTAGTTTTCTTGAATATGAAAACTTTCTTTATAATATATTCAAAGTAAACTTGGCATATTTTATCCAAATTTCTTAGAGAATTGCTTTTAAAATCCCTCTCCGCTCTTAGCCACTTGAAACTGTGTGTTTGCGTTAAAAAGTAATCATAAATTCCATACATATTTGCGCAAACTTACAAAAGCATTAGCAATTATAAGTTATTTTCAGAGTTGCGGGAAAATCTCAAAAGAAATATTTGAAATATCCTTTTGGCGTAATGTATACAATGTCTATTCGTGTATGTGGTGCGCGCACATGTTTGCTTATTTAGCCAGCACTTTTGTTTGTCTGTCAACAAAATGGTTGACTTGAATCGAGTCGAGTCGAGTCGCGCTGAGTCAAGTCGAGTTTGGTTTTCCGTCAACTTTCCAACCGTGCGGAGGAGTGGTGGAAAATGAAGTGAATTAATTACCTCTTCGGGCTTGAATTCGTAATTAATTCGCTCTTGTTCTTCTTGTCTTCCATCTAATTCTTATTCGACTTATAAATCATGTTGGATGAGGCAAGGGAATTACCAGGGACAAGGGACCACGGGGAAAGGTGTTTTAAAGTCCAAGAAAAAATCCAAGAAAAGTTCAATTTACTGGCTTAGGGGAAACTTATATTTATTAAAGCTTAAACCTTGTTTCTAAGGATTTCATTTATTTATAAATAATTTCATTTAATAGGTAATAACTAACATTTTATGATATACGAAAATCTCCTTGACTTTGTTTGACTTTGTTTAAAAACTAAAATCTCCTTTGAGAATACAACTTTTTGCTGAATATTTTCATAAAAGGTATACATTTTTAATAATTAAATTGTTGAGTTATGACTGACAATTTTTACTTTTTATTTTAACGTAATTTTCAATGGAGTTAACACAATTCATATAAACTTTTAGTCGAGTTAGTGGCTGAATTGTTAACTTTTTAACGAATGCAAAATAGTTTTACAACATGTGAACCAGCAAAACCCGAAAAACTTTCTGCTCAATTGGCACTTTGTTTGGCCATAATTTCTGCAAATGTTTTAAACAGGTAAGCTGCCTTTGTTTATGTGAAAAATGTCACAAAAAATAAAATAGAAAAGGAGGAAAATTATAATAAATAAATGCATTAAAAGGGTCGACAGGATTTGTGGATTACAAAGGCTTATGTAATTCTTATTAAGTCCTCTTGAATTATATTTCTCGTTAAAAACAGAAAAATTATTTGTATTAAATAATTTTTAGTTAAAGTTGGAAATTTGAATAGTTTTTCTAACATGGTTAATTTTGAATGTTTCCCTTACTTTCTAGTTTTGAATTTTATTAATTAAGTTTCTTACCCAAATTTGGGAGTTTTTTGAACGAAAAATTATCAAAAAATAATCAAATCTATTAAAATCAATGTATACATTATTAAATAAATTGTTGTGAAGACCTAATGAAATATTTTCAACAATTACAAAACAATTTAAAATCATTTAAAATCATTTAAAGCTCTTATCTAACCCAGTTTTCCCCATTATTCTATTTTTCACCCTTTTTTGGGGGGCGAAAAGAGTTGCTGTCATTTGCGTTTATTTTGGTTTTGCTCCTGTTTCGGTTTTGGTTTTTTTTCGTATTTTTTTTTGTTGTTGAGGAAAAGGGAGGCAAATAATTTTCAAGCAATTTTACTTAATTGCCTTTTGCAGATAATAAATCATTTTCTTTGCAATTTGCGCCGACATCAAAAACCCGCACTTAAGTGGAGGTCTCCACAGAATCCAGCCACGCCTCCTTACCCCCTTCTCTTGGCCCTCATCTGAGCCCCCTTTCACCCCCTTCTCAGTCGCCATCACCACCCCCTTTTCGCTGCTCAATCAGACCTTAAGATGGCCTTAGTTGGTTGCTCCTTTTTTGTGTGACGTTATCTGCTTTTTGCTAATTAACTTGGCTTGTTGCCTGTTGCCACAAATACAGACAAAGACATATTCTACACACACACACACAGAGCTAAAGGGGGGAAGTGCGAGTGGGACATATAGAAAAAGTTGAATAAGCTACGTTTTGAATTTTCTTTGGAATTTGAAAATCTCATTAAAATGTTCGCCCGGCATTGGGAAAGTCCCGGAAAAGAGGGAGAAAATTATGTGCGGGAAATCGAGAGAGTGGCAAGAACTCCTTTCGCCTTGAAAGGGTTAAGGAAAATATCAATAATCAATATGATTTTTGATAATTATTGCTAGTTTTCATAATTAAATAATTATCGATAGTAACTAATAATACAATTGGTAGAGAAATATTACTTCGGGGTATCGTTGAATACTTTTATTAAGCAAGAAAAAACATAAGAGCTTTGAAGTCCCTTAAGTAGGTGTCCAAAAGTATGCTACAAAATGTTATGTCTCATTTCGGGACCCATAATAATTTATTGCATACTTTTAGACACCTTTTTTAAAAGGATTTAAAAACAAGGACATTTTTCTGTGTCTAAAATATAATTTTAATATTAAATAAATTCTTTCTCCATAATACTAAACACTTTTTATAGCTTCTAAGTTATGTATATCTATTTATTGTTTTTCTATTTAGACCTTTTTGTTTTTATATTTAAAATATATATCTAAGCATGTAAAAAGGGTTAAGTGAAGCGAAAACCTCTGGTAAAGGTTATTCCTTTCTTATTTTTAACGAAATGCTTTCCTTTTCCGCCTGTTTATTTGAAATTTGTTTACGTTTGTCGATTCTCTTTTGACGGTTTTTGTCAATTTGCATAATGATATGTGCGGAAAATAAAATCCGAAATGAGTCAGCCGTAAGAGATCTATTTGTGGGCTGCGATTGAAAGGAAATTAGATTGGAAATTTATTAAGGTCGAAGCTGGGCAAAAATATCATAACCAAAATCAAACGATTAAAGAAAATCAAAGCAAGGCAAATATTCAAAAGAAAATGTGAAGAAAATAAAAAGATAAACTCTAACTGAAGAGCAAAAGTGATTGAGAAAGGTTAAAAGAAGATACAAAAATCGATTAAAAGGAAGTGGAAGGAAAGCTGAATGCTAAGCGAAAATTGAGGAAGAAAATGGGAAATTGAAAAATGACAAGATTAAGACGACAATGTGATACAAGGTGATTAAAAAGTATGAGAAAAGCAATGAATAATGAAGTACCAAAAAGAAAATGAATACAGAAAAGGTAAGGAGCATAAATCGAAGAAGTTTGGAAAAGGGAAAATGTGCGAAAAAAGTAAAATAAGTAGTTCGTGGCGAGCAGGAATGGGAAATGAAAATTTGCACAATAGTAAACCCCAATACTTACCAAAAAGTAATCATAATAATTACAATTTAATGTTTAATGGCTGCGACAAAATCCCTGCTGGAATTCATGGCTTTATTCCAACCCTCCCTCCAAATTTTAATCATTCCAAAAAGCTCTCCTTTCTCCATTATATACCACACTGTAGTCCAATTGAAATATCAAATTATAATTGCATTTGCATACTGGTCGGGCTAACACAAAAGATTTCCCAAAAATACTCGCAGACAAAAGTCCCCCGGATGAGTCAAAAAAGAGCTCCCGAGCCACCAGCTTACCCTCCTTGAACCCGTTCCCATTGCTCTCCAATCCAAACATGTGCGATGACAACATTTTCCACACCCGAAACAAGAATGAAAAATTATAATTAAATAACAACTAGCAGGCGGAATGTCGGGTGTGGGTGTAGGTACGGGTGTGGGTGTGCACACACAGACAAACGAGGTGTGAGTCGAGGGTTAAGGGCTGAGCTGGTAATTCACTTGCCTGACCAACTAAAGTTTTCCCAACCGAAATTCTGACCAACACTTGTGCCCCCCTTGTACATGGTGAAAAAAAGCGCCTAATATTTTTAGAGATTTAAAAACAATCATTTAGATAATTAAAAATGCAATAAGGCTAAGAGAATATAATAGTTTAAAAACTTTCACAAAAGAAACCTATTTTATAAACGAAATTAATAAAATAGGTCTAGATTTCAAACTAACATATGTAAATATAATAACATTTGAATATCAAAATATTTATTGCATTCTTTTAGGCACCCAGAAATAACAATTTAAAACCCCTTAATATTCTAAAGGCTCCTAAAACTATTGTGATAGGCTCCCAGTTTTCTCTCGTGTAGACAGAAAAAAGGGGGAAAAGGTGGGGGGCCCAAGATAGATGGAAATGGGGTGTTAAGAGCGGAAGGGGGGGCATTCGAAGGACCTCTGCCGAAGGAGAAAGTGGAGTAAGGCGGCGTAAAGTTAAGCAGAGACGACAACTTTTTTTTTGTGCATGATAACGACAACAACACAACACTAATGGCCATGTATAGCACGACTCCTACACGTGTCGGTGTGTGTATCTGTGTGTACTTTCTCTCACACACCCACACACCCACCACCCATGTGTGTGTGTGACAGGCGGCTGTCATTTGTAATGCGAAAAAGAGAAAGGAGAAAGGGAAGAAAAAATAAAGGGAGAACGAGGCAAAAACTATTTTCTCGACATTCGGATTCTTCATGAGCGGAAATAGGGGAAGCCCCTAATGATACATTTGTAGGAGTAAAAAAAAAATACCAAAAAATAACAGGGATAAGTTATAACAACGATTAGGTGCAAAGCAACCGAGAAAAAAGTTAACTAATTTCATTAGAAAGAAACTTCTGAACTTTAGACAAATTTAATTTAATTATATAAAGTTACAAGGATTAACCAATATTTATTCTGTTGACTAATTGACGTTTCCATTGGCCTTAATTATTTAATTTAATAAAGAAATTTGAATTGGGGTTTTTTAATGATTAAGATATTTCTATTATTATAGTAAGAAATTAAATTAAATAAAAGGGTTTTGAAAATGTGACACTTAAGCCACAAATAAATTAAATTAATAAGTATCATGTAAACTGTGTTTTAAATACCTAAGCAAAAAAATATCACTTCAATTTAAATTCCTGCAATCTTTTTAGTTATTAAAAACTAGAAAAAACATTTTATAATTTAAAACAAAAAACATTTCTATAACAATTTAAAATAAATACCCATTTAAAGCCTTTTAAACCCTTTAAAATGGAACTTGAAACCCGGCCAGGTCTGGATATACCCGGTTGAATTCCATAACAAAAACAGCAAAAAAAACAAAAACAAAATATATATCATGTCTCGAAACAATAACTCACACACACACTCGCACACACACACATCTGTACACGCGAAGAAAAGCGAGTAAACAAAGCCATTGCTGAACAATTTCAAAGCTGAAAAGGAAAATGCAAGGGGAAAATGCTGGGGAAAGCTGCTGGGGAAAATGCAGGGTGAGAGATAAGAATTGTTGTTTGTCGCCGCCGCCGCTACTGCTGCTGCTGCTGCCTTTGCTGAACGAGAACAATATTCATAAATTTTTGAAATAAATGTTTACAGACACTTTGCACGATTTCGTCTTTGTTTTTCCTTTATTTTTTCCATAGTATTTTTTTTATTTTTTGTTGTTGTTGCAACAACGCACTTGATGCAGATGAGATATTCTTTTGAATGCCTGCAAAAAAATCCCAGAACGTGTGTGTGCGCGTGTGTGTGTCTAGCTCATCTGCATGGGATGGCAGATAGTTCGTTTACTTATTCATGCCACTTCATTTGCATCGAATGAGCCACATATTTGCAGCAGCTGCAGTTGCCCCCAGAACCCACACAATTTTCTCCCATCAAATCGCAATCAGCTTCGCCGCCATTTGACATCAAATTAAGTCGTCAACTCCCCCATATTCCGTCTTAACATTGGCATTGGCCTTTCCGAGCGAAGGTCGCGATTTTAATGATTTTAAAACCCATTAATTTCGATGTGATTTTAATGGACATTTTCAATGTCATAAATATGGGGCAAAAGCGGCGGCTTTCTATATTTTGTATCACTTTAC
Source organism: Drosophila tani (assembly GCA_008042535.1). Lineage (NCBI taxonomy): Eukaryota > Metazoa > Arthropoda > Insecta > Diptera > Drosophilidae > Drosophila > Drosophila tani. Next base: position 187,641 of record VNJO01005223.1, on the reverse strand, counting down.
GGCTAAATTAATTATATAACACATTGAGGGAGGAAAATATAAATCTGGTATAATTTTGAATAAGGCCAGGAATCGGGATTTATTTGTAATAATCGGTACAAGGTAAACAGCAAATTAGAAATAAACATTTATTTGAAAATCAAGCAAGTTAGGGAGTTGAATATTTTATATATAATAAAATGAATACTAAGTAATAGGATTTATTTATCAAATTAATGAAGAAAGCATTCTCACAAATTTAATTTAAATTATTTGGACTCTCCACAGCCTTTAAAGAAATTTCATTATGAAAGCAAAACAGCTTTTCCGACCATTAATTTCTCCCCGAATATATTCCTTACTTTCTTTCCTCTATTACTTAGACTAATCTCTTGGATCTCTTTCTTTTTTCACAAGAAATAGAGACAGGATATGGAAAGTGAGCTGGGGGGCAGAGCTCAAAGGGAATTTTTGGGCGAGTCCTGTGCATATTTCATAAGGATTGCACACAGGGCACAGCGCAGCATCAATTAAACACTTTTCACTTTTCACAAAATATATATGTATATAGTGGCTGTTGCCTCCTAAAAAAAATAAATAAAGCTAGAAGCAACAGCAGCAGGACGGGTAATAAAATATTTACTAAAAATAAAAGTGCCGGACAGCAAAGTGAACTCGCCTAGCGTCGCTTTTCCATGTCCGCTTGTTAAACGAGCCAAAACTCTTGAGCGGGAAAGAGACAGGACCACATGCTGGAGTGCCCTTGATGGTGGCGGCGGGAGAGAGAGGGGGCGAGGCCGATTCGATGTTCAAGTGGACTGAGCTGCATAAGTGCATCTGTCGAGCACTCCTTGAGCATTCATTTTTTTTTTTAGCTGATTCGTTTATGCTATTTACCCGACTTCCGCTGCCAAGTGCACCATTTTTTCCGCCCTATTTTTAATACCCTGTAAACGGAGGGAAGGGAAGATGGATAAGCTGTGGAAATATTTAAGGATTTTTAAGGAATATAACTTAAATATAAGCATTTAATATATTATTCACAATTCACAAAGATAGCAGCTAATTATATTCTTACCCAAATGGATTTATATATATTTTTATCAAGATTAACAATTAATTTTCACACACTTAATTAAATAAAGTTCATATAAAAAAGTAAACTTACTAGGTACCTTTAAATCTTATAAAGCAATCGCACTTCCCACTTCTTGTTTTGATGGCTGGGCTGGGCTTTTGGCCCCAAAAAAAGGGAGCTGAATTAATTCGATTAGCTGAAGGAGTCCGGGCTGTGCAGAAAATGCAATCCATTTGTAACCTACTTTCTTTTTTGGGCCAAGGCTCATTATAGTAACATTCACATTGGATTTTCTACCTAAAACTTGATTTGTTGCCTACATTTTTTGGGGGCCAAACTTGATTTCAAGCTAAGACCTCAGGAAACCGAAAACGAAACCGAAACCGAAGCGAGTTTCTTGGCTCTCTGTAACTGCTGCCCGTCTTCCTTTCGTTTCGACCAGATTCTTTTATGGGCTTTAAGTGGCCATTAGTTTTCATTTACAAATGATTTTTCGCCTCTCGTTTGTGCGTGTGTTGTTTTTTTTTTTTTTTTTTTTTTTTTTTTTTGTATGGTCAGCCCGCAGTTATTTGCTTAACTTCAAACAAAAGTCTGTCTGTGCCCCGACACCAATTACCCGTGGTGGGAAGAGTGGGAAGAGCAGGAGAGAATTGCAGGAGTTGGCCCTAATTTAAGGCACTGTACAGGGCACGCTGACTACAGTGTAAATATAATAAATTAAATGAAATAATTCTGGGGTTCTTAAATGTTTTTTAAAGAGTGTCAAAGATTATTCAATGATTTTATTTTAAAATTGAAAAATGGCTTGCCCAAAAATATGTTATAATAATAGGTTTCCTGTAAAAATGTAAAGCATAATTGTAGACACTTTTTCAATCACTAGAGCTCGAAAGAAGTAGATAATTTTTTACAGCATACTTTTAGGCTGAATGTAAAGTGATTTCAAAGCGTTAAGATAACTGAAAATATTTTTTAACGGTAGAAAAGGATTATAAAATTATTTAAAAACAAATAGAAGTGCAATTATCATTTATTTTCTTACAATTTCAAATAATCATAATTTATAAATCACTTTTAAATACCTCCAAGTATTCTACAATACAAATTAAGTTATTGTTAAATTTTAGAAAACTCTTTGAGTGAACTTTATAAATTTCTGTAAATAAAAAAATTAATTTATTATAGTTACTCTCTTTTTGAAGCAAAAGCTTCACTGTCCCTGTATTTTCAGTTTTTTTATACCCTTGCAGAGGGTATTATAATTTTGACCAGATGTTTGCAACGCAGTGAAGGAGGCATCTCCGACCCCATAAAGTATATATATTCTTGATCAGCATCACCAGCCGAGTCGATCTAGCCATGTCCGTCTGTCTGTCCGTCTGTCTGTCTGTCTGTCCGTCTGTCGGTTTCTACGCGAACTAGTCTCTCAGTTTTTGAGCTATCGAGCTGAAATTTTCAGCATAGTCTTATTTCTTTAGCACGCAGTATATATGTCGGAACGACCGAAATCGGACTACTATATCCTATAGCTGCCATAGGACCGATGGCGAAATTAATGAAAAAAAAAATTAAACTTCTCTTTTTTTCAACGAATTTCTATAAATTTTGAGATATAGCAGTATTTTATGGTTCTAGAATTACGGTTTTAATTTCATTAAGATCGGGCCACTATATCTAATAGCTGCCATAGAAGCGGTCGGTCCGTTTATATGAAAATGTAAAATTCTACATGTAAAATGTAAAATTTAAAAAATTCGATGTTTTTTCAACATTACTAAAATGGTTCGATTTTCAATGATCCAATTGCAGACTGCAAGGGTATACCAACTTCGGTTTACCGAAGTTAGCATTCTTTCTCGTTTTTGGTTTTGGTTGGCCCTTTTTTAATTACACGACACACTGGGTGTGTGTGTGGAAGAGTGTTCTTGTGTGTGTGGCTGGCCAAATATTTTACGCTTGATGTGGCAACAACAGCAGCAACAAGGGCAATAACTAGGCCCGCATGTTGAGCCAAAAATTGGCAACAGAACATGGCCAGAAAATTAAGAAAAGTGGCAGCGCAAATGATCGGAGATAGGGCACATTTGTTTGTCAAATAAACTAGATTTGGCCACATTATTTTATGCTGGTTGAAACGAGCGATATTATCTGGATGTGACTGTTAACTATATTTTATATTGTTGTTAGACTTCCATTTAATTGATTTTAATTTTCCCAGAGCCTTGTTAGTGCCATTTTATTCCCCCTTTCTTGCAGTGTCCCATATTAGAGGACCTTTCATCGTTGGGGACCTTGACAATAGGTGACCTCGACCCTCTACACCTTCTTCCCCATTTTCCTTTTTTTTTTTGTTCATCCTGCTGCTCGTTAAGCTGAGGGCGTGGCACATCCCTCAATGGGATCAACTTTTATGTGATTGTGAGTTTTTAATTGCTCTGTTTTGGCCCCCCCAGAGAAAGGGGTTGATAAGCTGGGGCGGAGAGAGGGAAAGGCAGAAAAGGGATTAAATTGTTCAGCTGACAGTTTGAAATTGATTTTTATGTACTGCTGCCATGCATTCGGTAGATAATCAGCTTATTACAATTCACGTCTTGCCTGCGTTTTTGTTTTTATGGAAATCCCATGAAAATGGGCCCCAAATTGATTTTTACCCCCCTCGGAGTAGATCCGAGCCGAGGCCTCGCACGTGTGTGTGTGTGTCCCCACAATCAAGGCTCTGCAAATATCAACTTGCAACTTGTTTGCTCAAAACTTTCAATGAACATTGCATACTTATGGCAAGAGCATTGATTGGCTCTGCTTGTAGTTATGCTCCCTTTCAGGGGGGTCTGGGGGGGGCTCAGAGGAGGAAAGGGGAAAAATTCCTGGGGGGAAAATTGCACAATGCTTAACTCTCAACGGGCCTACGCTGCGTATACTTGATATGGCCACGAACTGTTACTTTATGGCAGACGGAGGCACAGAAAACAATATTTTCCAAGGCTTTTTCATTAATTAAAGTATACAAATATATTTATGTTAATATATTGACACTAGTACATATTTAATAAAAAAAAGGGGTTTTAATCAAAACTAACTTAAACTTTGAAGAAGTATATAAATAAATTAAAAAACATATTAAAGTAAATACAAATAAGGTCCAAAAAATGTTGGGAATTAAATAGCGCGCCAAAAAAATTTATTTTTATTTATTATCTAAAAATTTGGAGACTTTAAAGATTTATTTAATTTTTTCCTACATAGTTTCAACTCTTTTTAATAGATCCCAAAATAAACCCGCACCAAAAATACTCTATTTTTCTTTGTGGAATTTCCATTTGGAGAACTGGGGCCTGGTCCCCTATGATTCTAAAATTCTGCAGCTCGCCTTTGTTCCGCCGAGTGCATTGAAATTCTCCCGGGTTGATTGTGGCCCCTTTCAACCTCCTCGACTCTCCCTAACGCTCCACCAGCTCCATCCCATTGTCCGCTATCTCTCGCTTTATTTTTGCCAGCTAAACGAATTTTATGACTAGGCTTCCGGTTTCTGCCATTTTTTTATTTAAGCAAAACTTTTGAGAGCAAAAAACAACTGAAAGAAACTGAAATTAAAAGAATTATGCACAGCTTAGCGCTACTAAGTAAACTGGGAATATTATTTAATGGGATAAACTTTTCCATACAGCAAAGTTCATTTTGTAGCCAAGGTCTTGAACCAAAGTCGATGGAAATTGTTGGGAAATAACTCAATAATTTAATTAACTCAATTTTAAATTCCCTAACAATGTGGGATATGTTGCTCCCTTATTTATCTTTCACCAAACGTTGCAATTGTATACTCAAAAAAACCTTTACCCAATATTTAAAGTTCCTGGGTGAAAATCCTCACTTTTTCTTGCGGCTCCCTCAGGTGAAATTTCCCTTTTTGTGCTCCCGTTTATTGCCAAAGAAAAGCTAACTAAAAATTGCAGAAAAAAAAGGGAAGAAAATATTGAGTGCTCTGTGGAAACATCTGCGGTCTGGTCCAATGATTTATAGACTACATGGTCCAAGAGGGAGGGGGCGGTGCTTCGGGTCGAAGTGCATCGATGGAGCCAGCAAGGAAAAAAAAAAAGGAGAAACGGGCAAACAAAAAAATCGCAGTCGAGCAGCAATATTTTCACTGCATCCCCAATGCAGGCAAAACAATCAACGCACTCTTTATGTGCTAGTGTGTGTGTGTTGGCCAACTTGGGTGTGGCCCTAAGCCCTTTAAGGCTTTAAAAAAATTCCAGTTAACCGGACTTCTAACCTAAAATCGAAAAGGAATGGTAAGAGAATGTGGATTAAGACTTGGAGTGGTTGAAATAGAGGCTGGATTTTTGGGAAAACAAATTTCGAGTATTTACTGAACAGCTTAATTATGATTACAGAGAGTTCTGGTTCTTAAAGAAATATTTAGTAATATTTTATTTATTTTATATTCACTTAAAGTCAGTTTACCCGTGTATTTTAGTCGAGAAATAAATACTTTTCAAGGCAAACTCCTTCTTAGAAATCAGCTTAATTACAAATATACAAACTTCTTAAATTCCCACAAGTTTTCGATACTGCAGGTAAAATAATATATAATTCAGATGTGATCCCTTCAGCGCACACAACACACACACATTTGTCCGTTGGTCGGGGCTTCCGGTTCCTGTCCGCTGGCGTTTCCATTATGATTTCTATTATTCGCAAACTCGGCACAAAAATTTCGCTGAAAATGAAATGAAATAAAGATTCAGCTTAAGAGAAATGATGATGATGATGATGATGATTCCGGGACGTTGGGGACTCACACATCTGTGCCGCCTCTCTATGTGTTTCTCAGTGTGGCTGCAGAGTGAGAAATAATAGGGTATTGAAATAAATTTGCTGAAATTTCTGCTGTACAAAAATATTACAAAATAATCATTAAATTAATAAAAAAAAGTTTTCTTTTCAATACATTTCATCCAAATTTAATGTTAAGAACTTAAAGAATTGGTCAAAAAATGCAAAAGTTTACCTCTAATTACCTTAAATAAAATATATACCTTACGAAATTGATTTTCTCTCAGTGTGTTCTGCCATATATATGTACATGTGTGTATGTGCAACCATAAAGCGCACATGGCCCCCTGGAGTAAGTGGTCAGCTCGGAATGTAACGAAATGCGAGGAGTCTGACAGGTGGAGCGAGCTGGGGAAAACCAAGGAAAAGGAGCTGAAGCTGGAAATGGACAGGGATGTGGGAGGTGGAGATGGAGATGGAGATGGTAATGGTGGCCCACACACATATGCTTAACCCATAAAGCTCACGAACCACTCCAGTTATGGAGATAGGGGCGCGCGGGGGGGACCGTCTTCAATTTGCGACTCCCCGGACCGATGGCTGTCAATTAATGACCCATTTGGCCAGCCAAGGGTTAAGGCCGCGCGCACTCGTGTGTGTTTCTATTTAAGGAATTGCTTCTGCTATTTTTTCCACCCATTCAACACGCACACAAAGGGATGGGCGCCGAGCAAAGAGCGAGGGTGGGTTAAGGGTCCACAAATTGGTATACCCAGTCTTTTTTGCTTTGGGAAAAGCAGGAACTGAATTTGAAATATTTGATATTGTTTTATATTAAAGATAAAACTTAATTTCTTGCTTATAGAAATAATTACAAAGGGTTAAAATTATAAAATCCCCTACAACTAGTTTTCATCAATTAAATTTTTTTCAGATACTAAGAAAAACCTGAATCTCGAAAGTCCTCGAAAATAATTTGCAGGAATTTCTTTTTTTTTGTACTCGGCATCGGCTAGTTGTTCTTCTGCCTATCATTTCTCTTCCCTCCCATCTCACATGTGCTGCCCTTTGACCTCTTAAGCTGTGTGCCACAAGTGTCGAAAAGTGTGCGCACTCCAAGCATTTTCATTTTCATTTTCAGTGGGTCTTCGCTTTGTTCGCCTTCCTCCACCTTTTATTTCTGTGCTTTCCGTGGCAGGACACTCGTCAGCACTTCGTTGCCAGCTCCTTGCCTGCCTGTTGCCTGTTGTCCGCCTCCTTGACAGGACTCTTCACGAAGAAAAAAAAAAGAAAAGAAAAGAAAACTGTCGAAGTGAGCAGGCTGTGAAATCCATCTGAGAAACTTATTAATACTCTGCTCCAAGACTTCCTTGATTAATTCCCAAAGAAACTTAATTATAAAAAACATTTAATAATATTGCAACCGCCTTAAGAATTTAAAATCCCTTTAATTTTCTTTAATAGAAAGTATTATAACAATTTATTTATTTCTTTTAACATAGAAATCCGCAAGCTAGATTTGAAATGAATGAATAAATATATTTATAAATATATTAATTAATAGATATTCCAGGTATATACAAATGTGAACATTTCACCTTGCTTAGTGAAACTGTAATCCTTAAATCACCCTTGTAAGCAATCACTTATTCAAAGTCCTCCTATCACAATATATGGCCAAAAAGTTAAGTGTGCAAATACCGAATTAAACGTTAGACAAACGTCTTTATTTAAAGCCAAAGCCTAGATTTTATTTGCTTTGTGGTTTCCTGGATTTTCCTAAATTTTCCCCACATCCAGCTCAAATGCAACGCCAAGGAAACCACCGAAATTGGACGACGGCTGCAATTGTGTGTGAGCCTTTCTCCAATTAGGAGAGACTCAAGGCAAGCCTCTGTGTGTGGGTGTGTAGCCCTGAATCGCCGGGGGCTCTTCGGCCTCCAAAGCAAGCCCCCTCCAAGCCCAAGCCCAAGCTTGCGCCGCCTCTGTTTGCCTTTTCCTTTCAACTCCTCGCTCACTAATTGAATATGCATATTTAGCTGTCAGTCATTTTGATTGCGTAACAAACCGAAATGAAATGAAACATGAAGCCCCAAAGCCGCCCACAAAATCCCCCAGCCTCCGCCAGAGCTTCCCCAAAATCTCCCCCCAAAATAACCACAGTGTAAACGTTTTGCATTTGATTGGCTTTCGACTACAAATCATTGTCATCATCTCGATTTTCAATATTTTGGGCAATGCAATGCAGTAATCCAGCAATTTCAGCATTTCACTTGGAAGAAATATATGTGCAATTTGGGAAAATAATAATATATATGGGTCTTGAAATTTTTTTATTATTAAAAATAATATTTATTAAATTTATTAGTAGTTAAAATACTTGTTTGTCGTAAGCTCTTAAATTTTCTAAAGCGTTTTTTTTTTTTGTGTCGCTTGGTTTAGATACGTCAAAGCTAACAGCAATAAATACATAATACTAACTAATACCAAATTCAGAAAATACCTCCTTGACTTTTAATTATATCGTTGAAATATTTATTAAAAGTTAAAAAACTTAATTGATGTAAGCTCTGGAATTTTCTAAAACGCATTTGGTGTGTTTTTATTTTTGCGTAGCTTAGAAAATACCGCATAGCTAACCGCAATTAATACTAAATACCAACAGAAAATACCTCCTTGACTTTCAATGTAAATAAATCTTTAAATTATGGAAATTTAAATTTTAACCGTTTAAAAAGGGTTGTTTTTTTCAGTGCTTTCACAAATAAGCAACCATAACTGAGCACTCGCTTGGCATATGACAATTAACTTGAATAATTGAGCACTTTGGTCGATTTGTGCCAGTGTAGCATGCATTTCACTTGGGCAATGACAGTTCATAATGCATTTTAATTGTTGAAATATGGATGGATTGTTCGTTGGGATAATGAGAGCGCATGGATCCATTTATTGATAAATGGATGGATGGATAATGTAAACGCAACTCCACTTAATTATCGATACCGCAAATTTGCATATGCATTGGTGAAGGCGGTGACGGTGGTGACGGTTGCGGGGAAAAGACAACCAATTACGGAGAAGCCAACAGAAAGGGCAACTTAATTGAGGTATTGAGCTGTTAATTAACTGGAAAACTTGGAGAGTTAGGTTAATTGATATTTAGGCTATTAAGGGATAAATGTACTTGCTAAATTCGCAAAAGATTGCGATCTGACAAGGGTAGGATTTCAAATGTCACTAAGAAAATTAATATTGAGTGGATTATATATTGTTATTATTAAAAATGATTTTAAATGTTTAAATACGCTTATACATGTGAAAAATCAACCCTTATATCGGTTAGTATTTTAATAAATTATTTTAATATTAATTCTTTATTAACTTTTATTATTATAGTATAGAATTTGTCACACATTTATCAGCCTTCAGATATAGCCACTGATTTAATTTCAAAACTCCCTTGGAAAACCTTCAGTTAATTGAATTGAAAATTGCCCATTTGAATTAATAGCCGAATCGAATCGCTCGAACTGGAATTTTGTTTGTTTTCGCCTTTCGTTTGGCATCCATTTTGGGACTACTGCTGTTTGCTGTAATTATAATTGGCAATTTGCAAATTCAATTGACCGCAATTATGCTGGCGACCGCCGAAAAATCGCCATGAATAATGCAACAGAAATTGAATTTCATATTCATTCAATTAGAGAGAGAGAGAGAGAGAGTTTGGGTCCAAGGAGCTTGTCGTTCTCAAACAATTGTGAATGGCACACGCAAGGATAATCCGGCATCCGGCATTTGCCAGTCGGCATCCAGCATCCGGAACGATTGTAAATTGTTGAAAACATCACGTATACGCACACGTACACGCACACACGCACATTAGCCCCCCGAAAACGAAGCTCCATGGCAATTGGCAATAAAATTCTAATTTTATGCAATTAATTTAAATACACGTTGGCAACAAACAAAACGGCGAGAGTGGAGGAGGCGAGCGGAGAGCTTACAATCTTATTACTTTATTGCCACTTGAGCGTTCAGCGACGGGGAAATGTAGGGGGGAAATGGAAAAGGGTTTGCCACCGCTGATGAAAGTGTTCAATTTGTAAGGATTTTTTTTCGTTTTTGCCTTTTGAGCGAGGAGTGAAATTCCTGCCTTAAATGTTCCAAGGGGACCGGGCATGTAATCAACTTAAAAGATATCTCCTGCCGAGCTCTCGGGGAATCCGATTATGTGGCAAACGAGTATTGCAAATGTGTTGGCATTGTTTTATCCGGCATCCGGTATCAGGTTTTTACCTTGCCTTGACTGGGAATTATCTGTAGGTAAATCTGGTGGGGGCAAGTTGCATAGAGATAGTTATTGGGGTTTGATTAAAGTGATTGGATTGGATTGGATGGCAGGGAGTGATTGGATTTAATTACAGCTCTGGGTTTCGATTTTATTTGATTTATGCTGCAGAGCTACGAACTAAGTTTATTTAATTATGTTGAAGGTAAAAACGTTGGCCAAGGATGTTATTCCAATTAAATACACTGTCCTATAAACAATGATATTAAAATAAAGCTTTTACAAAATATGTTCGTTACTTAATCCATTTAAAGTACTTTTACCATTAGCTTTTAGCCCGGTTCTGTGATGAATTAACCTAATTAAATATTTATAAATTGCATTTTAATTAATTTGACATTTATTTAACATGTTTTGTTTGACTTGAATGCAGATCCGCTTAAATGATTAAATAGTTTTTGGTTGGCTTCAACACAAATGACAAGTGTTTGGATTTTTTAAAAGCATTATTATATATGTAGTTTTATCTATAACTTAAAGTTAATATTTTGGCATCTTGGCGAAGATACGTGTAGGGGCGCCAAGTCACGAGTATAACACCTCTGGGCCGAACCCTTTAATCCAGTTAGATAAGGCCACATGCACATGCATACATCATAAATAATTGAGTTATCCCTTCCGATGATGTTTTCTCCCCTTTTCCATCTTTTTCTGGCCTGCCTGGTTATATATACATCGTTCTTTTTTCTGTCCGACAACATGACAAATTTATCCTAAAGTTAATTCCCTTACTCAGGACCTGCACCTCCTGCTCCTCTGGCCTGTGCCAGCTGACCCCTTTGCCCTGTCTCATGAACTTTGGCCTGCGGGGCACAGCTGTGGTCAAAAATACATTATTAAATATATTTTAAATATTTGGTGTGGTAAAAAACATAGTTCTAATAAAAAAAAAGCTTATTAATTTTGCTTTTTGGAACTTTAAGTTCACAAACTCATTTAATTTGTTAATTTAACAAAGAGTTTATTTTTGAAACTAATATTTAAAGCCATTAACTCATAGATTCAATCAGTAAAAATACTTTATTTTTTGCCAAAAATCCAATAACTAAATAAATTAAATACTCGCATTGCTATTTTCGTGAACCCATCCGTCTGTGTGTGTCACTTGGGATGTTGTTCATTTTGGTTGACGATGTCCTCGGTTGGGCGCAATTTGTATACATATTGATGAATATGTATAAATAAATTTCTATTGATTTTTCATTATTTATTTTTAATAATAAATAAAGCCAGCGCTGTCGCTGCCAAAGGCTCTCTCTCTCTGGCCCTTACTGGCTGGCGTTTTTTTGTGAAAGTGTTGACACACCTAAGTTTGAAACTGAGTCGTTGGAGCACATTGATTGAGTTGCTCGCTTGCTGGTATTTTTTTCTTATACACAAAATATCCCCGCTTTGTTGCGCGCCGACAAAAAAAATACATTTTAAATTTCCTCCCCATAGGAATTTGCACTCGGCGTTAAAAATGTTTTCTAAGCGTTACAGAGAGGCGTGTTTGCGCTAAAATAATTAAATTCAATCGGAATTCAGTTTTCGCGCGGCAGCCCAAAAAGAAAAAATAAAAAGCGAGGCTGGCTTTAGAGAAAAAATATAATAGAAAATGCGAAATCCACCCCCGCCGCTTCGGCGAAAAAAAAAACACACACACAGAAAAAAGTGATACAGGTGAGTGGGAAAAATATTGAAAATTTATTTATAGTCAAATACGCTACACTGCACCTGTTTGCCAAGTGCGTGTGTGTATGTGTGTGTTGGTGAGTGTGTTTGCACAACAGATGTTTGCTGGTGTTGAGTGTATACGCACACGCGCACACACACACACCGAGAGCTTGGGGTGTAAAAATGATTGAGTGTTTGAACTCAACTTTTGTGTCGTTGCCATCGTCATCAGTGGCTGTGAAATAGCAGTGGCAATGCCTGCCACACACACAGCCACACACATTCGCACACACACATTTCTCAGTGGGGCACCAGCAACACCACGAAAAACAGCAGGAGGCTGCCTCACATACTCTACAATTCGCAGGATATTTGAGAGGCAAATGGTTTGATTTAAAATCAAGTAGAATAAGGCCTTTACTATTGGGAATATTTAAAAAAAATACTAATGATCAAATGGGAAAATAAATTATAATTTGTTATAAAAACAAAAGCAAAATTCTAAAGAAAAAGAAACATTTGCCAAATAGTCTTCATAAAAAATTAAATCTTAAATTGAAATAGGCATAGCAATCTGATAGGAGATTGCTCCAGGTCCTGCCTTTATTTCATTTCACGAAACGAAATATACCTTTTAAATTCAAAAGAAATACTTAAGAAATAAGAAAATCCATAAGAAATTTAAACTGGAAATGGAGTTTGCTTTCCTAGCAAAATCCTTCATCTTTCCTTTATTTCCCTTTTATTTTATATATAAAGAAAACCCCTCGATAGTTTTTCAATGAACAGCGAGCCAAGTTTATGGCAAATCTAGCCGTGTTCTACATTTAAATTTGTTTGCATAAACAGCTTTGTTGTTATCCGTCAACAGACTTCAAGTGCATTTCAACTTCGACTCACTTTCGCTATCTATTTTATCGTCTTTTGTTGTTATCTCTGTTGGGTTTCTCGATTTGTTTGGCTTGCTTTTCAGCGGCCCCGTGTCAAAGCAAATTTAATGCAGAGTCTACCGCATATACACGGCGATGAATAATATTAAATGTAAATAATATAAATATATAAATACATTTCCAATACATTCTGCAATAATATTCCAACTATTTTCATTCAATTAAGTAATTTTTGGTACTGTTAATTTATTTATTTGTAATATAAAAATGTGTAAGTACAAATCGTATTTTTATTGAAATAATATTGAATATTCTTAAGGGTGGGAAGTTCTAATGGTGTTAAGTAAGAAAAATAATCTGGTAATTCAAATTTATTTTCACAATATTTTTATGGAGCTACCTTCGTTCTTCTTATTTTTTTTCTCAGTGCATCCCGCCAAGCTGGCTACGGTTTTAAATTGTATTTAAGGTGCCTTCGACTCCAGCAGCTTTATCTGCTTTAGCAGCCACTTCTTCTTTATCTGCCGCCGCTTTTCTCCTCGCTGTTGTTGTTGTTGTAGTCACACAGGAAAATTACCAGCCTGAAGAAAAGCAAGCGGGAATGTTGGAGATGGTGAGAGGCTGGGGAAAAGTCTACGGGGGCAGTGTCAACAGTTTTCCCTCCGGCTGAGTGAACTGCCTTCGGGCATGTTTGTTTGTATGCACTTCAATAAAAATTTAGCATACGCTTCACTTCACTTCACTTGCCACACGCACAGCAAGAAAAAGCACCCACAATTGCGGTCAAGATAATAGCAATAGAAAATTGTGTCACTTGAATGCTAATGTGTTGCATTTTAATGAAGTATTTTGGCATGATTTTAGCCTTTAATATAACGAGTTTAAGTCAGCTTTTATCAAAGAATTTCGAGGGCCTTAAGATGTGAACTCTGGAAAATTTATGAAGCTCTATTTAAATTAAAGAAAATACAAACCAATTAACATTCTTCTTTAGAAATGGGAAAAAATAAATTAATATTAATGGGAATAAATATTAAAATGAAAAATATAATTTTATTTACCTTGAAAAAGAGTTTAGATTAATATTCCCTTAAATATACCATATATAACTCTTTTTTGGAACTCAATTTGGCAACTAAGACATTTAATTAATTTATAATCTCTTTAGTAAATATTTTTCTAAGACAATTAAAATAAAAATCAAATAGAAAAACATAAGATGATGTCCCCAAATAAATTTTAAAATAATCTGACTAGTAATAGGCTCTCAAGAACCCTTTTTAGTTTCTCTCCGAAATATAACCTGTGGACAGTCCCCCAAAGTAGGCAATGATTATAGTTCTCCAAATTCATTGCCTATATAATGGCACTGCTTTCAGGGGACATTCGCCGGAGCTTGCTTTGTGATATTATTTTGACGACAGGTGTATTTACATACACACCCGCACACCCACCCATACACAGACACACACACACACACCTATACGCACAACGCACCTGTAACGCCCCCTGGCGGCGGGCGGCGGCTACACGAAAACATTGCTTTGTATCATTTCCCCTTGACGAAGCATTTTTCGATTATATGTTGCCTTTGCTTTTTGGCTCGTTTTTCAATCTAAATGTCAGCACACATGTGCGTGTGTGTGTCAAAATGGCTGCCAGCTGTGCGTGCGTGCGTGAGTGTGGGTGTGTGTGCGTGTGTGTGTGTGTGAGTGCGCGTGTCGTGGCAAATTACTCGAGTGAAGTGCGCACTTCAAGAACGAAATAGCCAAAAAACAAAACTTCATCCTTCAGCCAGCCTCCGTTTTTCGTTATCCTGCCACGCCCCCCCTGGAAAACACCCGGAAAACTCAGCGAAACGCATGTGTGTGTGTGCGAGAGCGAATTTCCTTTCTAATTTGCTTAACGCAACTTTCCCAAGTCTCGTTACATTATTGTTCATTCATGTCGCCGGCAACTGCAACTGCTGGCTCAAACTCTCTCAAAAAAAAAAACAAAACAAAAAATATAAAAAAGAAATGTAAAAAAAAAACTGGAAACAAGGATATGTGAGCTGAGCTTTGAGCGGCATGATACTCCTTAAAATAAGTTTATTTTATTTATTTTTATTCTTATTTAGATATTTTTTTAGGGTTAATATAGAATTATATTGGCTCCTAGCCTCTGGGACGACTTTAGTACTAATTTGGCTGATAATCGCCGTCAGTGGCTAAGTTCTTATTCATTGCTTGAAATATTTCTAAAATAAGTTTATAATTAAATATAAGTTTTAAGGTTTTAAGGTTTTAAATAAATTTAAGCAGAAACATAATCCCCTTTCTGTTGCTCGCTGATACCCTCTAACACTTGGCCCTTAACGTGTGCATATATTCAAATGCGAAATGGAAACTTTGAAGTTGAAAATTAAGGAAGCATAACAATAGCAACAACAATTCACATAAAGATGTACTTATCCGCCAGGAAGGAGGGTGAAGAGTGCAGGGAAAATTTTCTTAAAAATGATTGCAGCTGTTGCTTTCGCTTCCGGCGATTTTGTCTAGCCTTGCCACAGATTTTTCACTATTTATTTCTTTCGAATAATTTCACATTCTCCTCTGACTTTTAGGGATTTATTTTGTTTTAAGAGAAAAAAACTAGAAATAATTATTAATAAATTATTAATAATAATAATTAAAGGTAATTGTTTAATTTAAGGGAAATAAAGGAAACATTAAATATTTATTTTAAAGATTTCAAATGAATTATTTAATGAAAAAACCTGATTTATACTGCGATTTTTTCGCCATAATTTTAATCAAAGGTAAGCGCACAAATTAGCGAGTTTTGCGAAGAAAAATAAAGCAAATAGATATATCTATGCATAAAACATTGTCCATCAATCGGGACTGTTGATGTAAATGCGGATGAAGGACCTTCGACTTCCTCCGACAGGAAGTGAGCAAAAGGAGGCTAAACGGACGGGGGAACGTGGGGCAAGGCAGAAGGATAAGCAGGTCCTTTAAGCTCCGGCCTTCGAGTTGGGCTGCCTTTGATGTCGCTCAAAGTGGTTTGAATATGCATATTAAATGTGTGGACTAAGTGGATTCATTCGAATACTTGACAATTAGCTAATAGGACGAGAGGAATACACATACACACACAGAATGCTCAAGAGGTAAATAAAGAAAACTAATGTGGAAACTGAGAAACAAGCTAGGAACACCTATAAGTACGTCCACGTTTTATAAGCTGCCTTAAACATTTTTTAAGTAATAAATATGAAAGCAATAATTCATATTTAAATTATAGAAAAAATATTTTAGAATAAGATTTCGGGCTTAAAAATTACAGGAAATTGGAAACGAAAAGGCACCTTTAATTATTTATTTTACACAATAATAATTCCCGAATATCCATCATTGATATACCAAACATTCGATTAATCATTGGCAGCAGAAAAGAGCGGTTAAAGCGGCCATTTAAATTAATTAGTCTGACGGCTAAGGGTCACACTCTGAATATATTATGGACACATTCCATATATTACACATAAATGGCTTTTAATTAAGTTTTTAAGCCTGCGCCTGTGATGTGGTTCGGCCTAACGTCGCAATGAAAATATTGTAATAAATTCTCTTCAATTGTTTGTGCGCGTAAATTTAATCAATAAATAAAATGTAAATTTTTCCACGATTCCTCAGAGTCCCTGACAAAGTCGCCAGGTAATTTCCTTCCTTCGTCTTCTTTATTTTGTTGTTTTTCCTTTTTTTGTTATATATTTTGATTGCTAGGCCTAGCGGCTGTTGACCCGAACTTCCCTTTCCTCTTTGGCGGGGTCAACCGCAGGTGAAGAAGACGGTGAAATATAGGTAACAAAACATACAGAATAATCGGGGAATCGGGGAAATCGGGGAAAACTTTGGGCTTTGGGCGAACGAAGAAGCTAAGAAAAGGCCAGGAATTCAAGTCACGACATTCGCACCTGGAGGGCGAATGGCGTTTAAAATTCAGCAAAAGGTCAACAAATGCCAGGTAACTGGCTTGGTCAGCTACGCAAAAACACAAAATATATATATTAGGGTATATCCCTTATATAGATATCTTCAAATAATTACGTACAGTGCGCGTCATGCAAGTGGTACATTATCATAAAGATCTTGTTCAGCTGCTTGAGGTAGCTAGCGCCTTCCTCATCAGCTTTTAAATATTAAATTGTTATCGTAGTTTCGTAATAGATTATTCTTTATTTCTTTGATCCATTTCCTTGGATTTAACTTTTTCAATGTGCTTTTTATTTTCCAAAATTGTAGTGTGATGTCTTAATTTATCTCAAATTGACACAACGGAATTGGAACATTATTGAGGAAATTTATATTTACATAATGCTAAAAAGGCTACACTATGCCATAGTTAGTACTCAGTTAATGCTTACAAAATCGTATTTTTTTAGACTGCTTTATGGCTATGAATCGCACTGTCCTCGGTGAGGAGCGGCCAGTCAAAAAGTCTCGCTTCAATTACTTTGAGTTGTGCTAACCTTTTGGCTCATTTTTGTTTCCACTTGCTTCGTCTTCTGTCCCTCCATTGTCCCACTTTCTCCATATTTTCCAGCCCCCTTATTTCATACTTTTCCGCCCCCCCCCACACTTATTCCTTATTTTTCCGCCCCTTCTTCCATATTTTCCCATAATTTTCAGTGGCCCTCGTTGCTTTCTTTTAAATGAAAGGTGACGCGGAATATTTGAATTTTGAATGCATAGTTTGGGGGAAAGGGCAATGGTGATGGATGTGGATGTGGATGTGGGACAAAGAGGACAAAGTTGAAGGCGGAGAAAAGGAACCTTTCCATCATCCTTGCCCGGCTCTGGCCGTTATTTCTTGTCGACGCGTCGCCCTGGCATTATTATATACTGGTTTGCCCGGCATCTCGCCCCGTCAGTTTTTATTAAAAAACTCATTATATCTCGCTCAGCAGGATGCGGTCTATGATAGAGTATTTGGGCAGCAAGCGGAGAGCCAGCATTTCCATTTATTTAAGAGTTTTTCCAGCAATAATCATGCTATTGGATCAGTTATATATTATTGGTAAATAGGATTTAAAATAACTTTAAAAATTCCAATAATTAAAATGGTTAAACACTGAGTTGTGCAGTGTTGACGAGTGTCAGCGTTGACTAGTGTCATTATGCAATACTGAAATGAGCCATTGATAAGTCAAATATTAATTTTAAAAGCAAGTCTTACTTTTAAATCCTGGATTTTAAAATGAGTTCTGTATTTTGGAAAAAAAAGGATGTGCAGTTATTCGTTTCTCTGGGAAATATCAAAAGTCTTATCCGCTTATCGATATGTTATCGTACTCAACTATCCTCACTAGCTACTAATCAAGCTGTTTTTTGTGGAAAAAATGAAAACCAAAGCTGTAAAAACATCAGAAGTGAGCATATCAATGTCATTAAGATTAATTACAAATATATATATCACCGTGGAATCTCTTAACACTAATTTAATAGGAAAATATGTATAATTTCCAAGGAAAACACTTTACCTGTTTCCCGGGGACTCTACTGGGAGAAAATGCTACAATTCCCAGTAGTTTCATTTCATTGCCTTTCTTCATTTCCTTCAGTCCTGCGCCACATTTCCGCTGGCAGCTTCTTGGGGGATTAATTTCCCCTTTTGGATTGACTGTAAAGTTGTCTCAATTTGAGTTTACTTGCCACTTCCTTGGCATTGATTCCCTTCGATTGCCGGCGAATTTCCCATATTAAATTTCCCCCTCTGCAGCCCCTTTCCCTCTTCCCTTTTCCCGTCTGGAAAATGTTGTTAGCTGTCTTTGTTATCTATTTTTGGTGCTGCAAACTTTTTGAATTTCATCTTCGCTCCTCATTTTCCCCAGCAGTCAGCTGTGGCTTAAGTAATTTGTTGTATTTTTTTTCAGGGAGTTCCTCTTTTCTCGGGAAAACGCAACAGAGTGGAAAGCGAAAAAACGAAAAAGGAAAACTATATTGCGACACAATCCTTCCGGTTCTTCAGCGGAGAGAAGTTTTAATTTTAGCTGAGAGGGAGAGGACAAAAAAAAAATGAAGGGAAAATCAAGGAAGGGGAAAATCCAGGGAAAAGTAGGAAACTTTTCAATAAACTATCGCATCGCACACATGCCACACATCCGCTTGGCCAACTGCTGCTGCCAACTGTTGAGTTATTTTTTATATTGTTAAAGCAATCCCCGCTCATATATAACCTTCTCCATTTCTCCATTTCTCTGTGTCTCCGTTTCTCCCTTTCTCGATATCCCCGTCCAGTTCTGTCCCCTTTCTTCGCCTGCCATTGATAAGCTGCGAATAGTTTGAACGCCATTTGCCAGTAGATTTGTTCGCAGCAGGACCTGCAGGACTATTTGCTTGCCGAAGACCAGACTTGGCTGGATTTACAGTGCGACGTGGTTATGGGTGAATATCAGAGCGTAAACTTTGCAAATAAAATTTATAGAGATATTTACCTGGGACATTTCTAATAAATATTCTAACGAGTTCCTTGATTAAAGGAACCATTTAAAAAGTCTCTTAAATATTCTCCGGGCGACTTGCCACTGTAACTTTTCAGTTACTCTTTTTCCCTCGACTTGTGTTTGTTTTTCCCTCGCCTGTGTGCCACTATAAAGTTAAATTGCAATTTCGAAAAAGTATTTAATATGACAGTTGCGCAGAAGGGGGTCGCAGGCTGGCAGGAGGATGGCCAAAACGCAGTGGCAAGAAAATGTGGAGGTGAAAAACAAGTAGTGGCGGTGTGCGTCGGCTTTCACAGAAAGCTTCGGCATTGGCATCGGCTTCGGAATGCTGTCAGCAGTTGCAGTTGTTGCCAGTGCGAAATTCTCTCTGTTTTCTCTCTGTTTTCCACACAGGACAGTGAAAATCGCTTAAGCAACAAAACCTGACAACGAATCTAGTTTTTGCCAAATGTCACCCAGACAACCGGAGGAGAAGGTCCTTGGTGCTAATCGCATCAAAAGCGACAATTGAAGAATGATTAAATGGACGGGCGAGCAGAAAATCAAGGAAACAGCTCTGAAAAATGTGAAAATGGCCACAACTTTTAAAGCTTGTCAGCTTGGAAGTTTAAAATTAATAGAAGAGACTTAAGGCGATTAATTTGCTGCTTTTTCTTTAGTTCTCTTCGTAAAAATGTATAATTGCTGCATTTAAAGCTTGAAAGCCATATTATGTCTATATTTCCATGCTTTTCTATATCAATATCCCGCAACACAATCCGCTCTAAATCCTCTTTGGATTATAAGCCTATGGATTTATTCAAGGTCTCCCTCCCCACCGAGCCTGGCAATGGAAAACCTTCGAGACAAGTAGATGGATCCTTGTCCTTGACCTTGGCCACCATGGCGTATACGCAATTTATGGAAAAATATGTGGAAAAACAAAATGAGCTCAGAGCTCATGTAAATAATATTTGCTATCCGATGCGGAAAAATTCATGAGCGAGAATGAGAATCATCGACAAACAAAATATTCGATGACAGGGAATTTTAGTAAAATGTGGAAAAAGGCTCATAAATATTCTAATAAATTAGGCACAAATTTCTGGCTAAAAGCCGGCACCGCAATCGAGTTTCTGGCAATGCCTGACATATAATGAAATATTGAAATATTGAAATATTGGAAAATATGTGGGTGAGGGTGAGGGTGTGTGTGACGACAACAAGGACCAAGGCCAATCCTGATTTTGATATATTCACGTACAGCAGCATACTTGAATACATAAAAAAGAGAAACCAAAATTGGGTTCAATAAAAAAAGAGCCCCACACACTTTACGGCAAAGGAATGAATCTAAATCTTTGCCATAAAAAGGGCAACATGAAACCAAATGTAAATCGAGACCAAAGTCAAGCGGTGGGTCACGTTCCGATTTCAAAATGAAGAGTTTTTGAATTCGAGGGAATTAAATTTCAGTTCGTTTTATCCTCTTGATGTTGGGGGTTTTTATTAAGGCGTTGGAAGGGAAAGAAGTAAAGGGATTTAAATGTATAAAATATAAGTAGTAGCTTATAAAATTAAATAAACTTTAACTTGTACCTTTATTGGGAAAAATAATTCATATTTCTTCTTATTTGAATCTATTTAAAGCAACCCTTCAATATATATTGAATATTTAAATAAATACTTTCCTCTTGAGTTTTTCAAAGATATACCCACAAAACTTTCCCTTCGCTGAACGATAAACAATTCAAATTGAATTTCGCTGACTAAATAATGACCGAAAACGAAAAGGGAAAGCGGGAAACGGGAAACGAACAGGTTAGTTAAGGTCGAAGGTTAAGGCAAATGAAAATAAAATGTGAAATAATCAAAGCGCATGTGATTTGCATAATTTGTAATGTGGAATTTCCGCTCACATGGCTCTCATTTCCTGTTACACACTTACACACTCGCCCACTTTTTCCGCATTTCCCGGGCTTTTCCACCGGCAGTGGCAGCGGCAGCGGCAGCATCTCTTCCGTTCCGCTTGGATAACTGTTTAATATGCATAAACTTCACTGGGAAAATGTGGGTTGGCTGGGAGAGCGCGAACCAGAGAGAGAGATTTTTGGATGTTGTATCCTTCCGTTCGGTTTTCCGCCCGCGGGGCAAAATCGGAGTTGGGGAGCGGCAACGGCGGCAACAGCGACGGCGGCGTGTGTTGTTTTGGCCTAATTGGTTGCCGCTACTCAGCGACGAACTTTATCTACCAGTTTTCTTACAATATTCGGCCTTTAAAACATACCTGGCTCTCCTGGGCACGGAAGGGTATATCTTATTCATGAAAGAATTAATTAAAATAAATAGATAAGACAGTGTTTATTGATATGAAACCTCTTAAAAAGGAGTACATACCTCACACTCTAGCAATATAATGGGTATTAAATATTCGTAATAGAATAATATACATCTCCTTCTTATTTTTGTGCATCTGCCACGGCTGCAGAGTTCTCCTGTTCGCCGTTTTGCCATTTTTATGGGATTTATTACTTGCTTTATGGCGCAAAACTTTAAAGACTAATTGGGCGTATCTTTATGGGTTCCGATTTCAGCATAAATCCAGTCAGGAATTTTCCGCCTCAGCCTCAGCCTCCTTCTCCTTTTATTGATCACTTTTTTGGCTTTGACTTGAAAACAAGTTAACGTTTCGGCTGCTGTTGGCTTTTTCGGTGAACCGGGATAAAAGCCGGGAGTTGCCAAAGACTTAAACTATGGAAAACTTGGGGGCTTAAGGAGGGGAAAATCTGGCTTAATATTTATTTTAAGGCATACTATTGCAAATAGTTGGAATAATAATTATTTTCGCTGTTATCTTAAGATATTAAAATTGTTTCCTGACTTTGTTTTTTTACGAGCATTATTTCGAGCATTATTTTGTGTGATATTTTTGCGGTAGATGCGCCGCCCATTAATGTCTGTGCCATTTCCCCCGAGTCGTCGTCGTCGGCGTAAAAGTTTTCCTATAACACCCGTCATATCACACTTTTTCCCAGCCCCCAACTGAAACCCCGCCGTTGGCCCGCATAAAACTTTTCGCATCGCACACTTTCCGTTTTATATTCAAACAGTTTTATTTCGACCTGATTTTTACACATGAATTAATAAAAAACACTCATTAAACCCTTCTTCGTCCCCAGCCGACTTGTGTGTATATATATAAAGATACGCATATATATATTTAGTTTGCGGTTCGCTGTCCTTGTTGTGGTTTAGTTCTCTTTCGAGCGGCCTCCAGTGCGTATGAGCGATGTGCGTTGCGAAATGTAAGCCAGTTTGCGGCACATTTGCATATATGGCTCAGTGTGGCAAGGGTTTTTTCCCGGCGAAAGGAGGAAGCTAATTTGCATCCAAGGGTCTCGGAGGCACTGAAGGGCAGACAGATCCCCGGATCGATGTGAGGGTGCGATTATGTTTTGTGCGCCTTTTGCGGTTGAGTTTTCCACTGGCTTTTCTTCTTTTTTCGGCGCTTTTTATGGCCGCCGTTCGTTGTATTCCATTTTATGTTATTTGCGTGTGCTTTGCATACTTTGGGGCGTCTTTAAACTTGCATTTTGAATACGTTTTAAATGCCCCTCTGTGGTGCGCCGTGTGCTCCGAGTGCTCGTTGGACTCTCGGTGCCATCATAAAATGAGTTTTGTTTTCCAGCGGACCGCCACCCGTTTGCGGTTTTTCACGGTCCCCTGGATACCTTTTTCAGGAGTGCCACTTCCCCGTCCCCCTCCCTTTTTTCGGGGGCATGCGTGCAATTAAAAAAGGGTTCACTTGCCTTTTCAAAAACCCCTGCGCCGGCCCTCGTCCTTTTGCTCATTTCATTTGCATACTTTGAGGGGCAGCCGCTCGGCAGCTGCGGCAAATTGATTTCCAACCTTGAATAAAAGCGGAGACTGTGGTCTATCGATAGATAAAATTAAGATACTTAAAAATACACATAAGCATTTCTTTAAATTTATTACAATTTTTAATTGTATTAGCTTTATTATTAGCTTTCCATTGGTTAAAATGTATTTATTTTTATGTGAATTATTAAAGAAACATTTCTTTTTCATACTTATATTAATATTTAAAAAAGGAACTTGCTTAAAATATTATTTAAGTTTCATTTAATTTCATTTCATGTTAGTATTTATTATTATCATTTATATTTTTAAACTATTTGCTTCTTTAAATTTATTGAAAGATCACTGTAACTGCTGTTGGTTTTTGTTGTGGTCTCGCAACTGAAACTGAAACAGAAACAGAAACTGAACCTGAAACTGAAATGCCGGGAGCAACTTAATTAACGCGTGTCAAATTCATTTCGTTGGCCACACTTAAACAAATGTCATCCTCGCAGGACACGCAACTTATTTCATTGCGGGCGAGCGGCTCAAAGTCAAGCGGATACGTGATGGAATGGAGCTGGAGCTGGATCTGGGTATGAGTATCCTGAATCCTGGCGGCAGTCAGGCACGACAACAGCAACAGTAGCCATTTTATCCCAGAAGATAAACAATTGAAGCAGAACAGAGGCAGGGCAAAAGGTCTTTTCTGGCTGGGTCCAGACATCAAGTGATACTCTCACTAAATTAGTAATTTAGTAGTAATATGGATAATTTTTTAAAATTTAAAGTGGAATGAAATAAGTTAAAGGATAATCCAGGCTTAATTTGTGATGCAAAGTAAATATCACAGAAAATAAATCTAGTTAATAAAGGGAATATTTTTAACCGTAAGCCCTAATAAATAAATTAAATATAACAAAATCTAATTTACTTAAATTGTTTAATGTTTTCTTCAATTAATTTTCTTTTAAATCCTTTAAAAAATATATTTCGCTGGCTATAAATATTTAAAATATTTTTTAGCTTACTTGAAAAGCTTTGTGTTTTTTTTCCAAAAGAGTATATCGGCAGGCATTTGAAAGTTTTTCTTTCCGCCAACTTCTTCACTTTTATGATTCCAAAATGTCTAAACAACAATTGAGATACAACATAAAGAAGAACAATAAGAAGTACAGCAACGGGGCCAACAACAACTATAATATTAAATGAAATTTATTTTATTGCAGACAACAGACGCCAAGTTTTTGTTTTTTCTCCCTGAATCATTCCGCTTCTCTTGACTTCCACTCTCCACTTTCCACTTCCCTTCACTTTCTGCCACAATTTGTCCGAATGCCCCAAAAAGTATGCTTTAGGAATTATCAAAGCAGAAACAGGGCCAGGACGAGGCCAGGACAAGGCCAGGGAGAGAGGTGGAGGTGAAGGTGGAGGTGGGGAGAGCACAGGTAAACCCAAAATGGACACCTGGCTTCAAATGCTTTTTACAACAACAATGCTCGCTCACACACACACACACACATACTCGTACATCCCAGGGAAGAGGCAAACACATAAAACATAATTGCAAATTAACCTTTTTCTGATTTACTCCACGCACACACATACATTTTATATACGGGAGCAAACTCGGCGAACTCAAATAACTGTAATTTCATTTTGAGGCTGCCGAAAAAAGCAACATTACATGCAATGTACTGGGAGAAAAGTCGTGCAACCTACTTGATTATCTTATTGCTAATTCTTAATAATGTTTTATATGTATATAAGGGAGAAATGGTTAAAAAAAGGGGATTTATTAATATATTATCAACTTTCAACTCTAATTTAGAAAGATATATCGATATATTGTTATCGAATAAATCGAAAGGAAAAGCTATTCAACTGTTATCGTTAAGATTTTGTAATTTTAAATAAAATTAAATAAGTATTCGGATAATTATGTACAATATTATAGGAATCGAACATAGCTTAACATTTTGTATCGATAAAATATCGATAAATAGAGAAGTACAGAAATACCCGAGGGGTTTCCCTCTATTTGAATTAAAAAATAAACTGGGAACTGGGTAAGAAATTAAATATATTTGAAGATCTAATCCTTTGAACTTATTAATTTTTAAAATTAAGTCTAAGTTGTATTAATCGATAAATCTTTCCTTTTGTTATCTTACAATAAACTTTGCCTACTTTTATTTTTTTTCCTCTGCTTCTTGGTAATATACCCAGTTTTTTCTCAGTGTCTTTAAGCCCGGCAGTGACAAGTCCTACCTGTTGATGAGGAAGACAAAGGACAACTGTGCATTAAGTAGGCAAAATTATTGAGTTTACTGTAATGCCAAAATAAACACAGGAACGCAGTGACAGTGGGGTAAGGACCTGCGATCAAGGCGCGGGGGAGGCGTGGCAGGAAGCCATTAACACAATTGCCTGACTGGCTGGCTGCTGCCTCGGAATCCTTGCCGGGGATTCGTTGTCCTCGCCACCTCGGCTCGTTGTCAGCGTCTTTGGGTTAATGATTTTTATGTGCATTTTAATGTGGCAACAGTTTTCCCTCGCCCTTTTTTCGCCTTTCCGCTCTTCCGCTTTTCCGGAATTCCCGGCTGCTTGTTTGCGTGTAAAATAAGCGAGAAAATAATGAAAAAAGACGCCTTGAAGCTGTGAAATGTCACGGAATACATACACATGAGCATTACTTAACTACAATAACATAAACTTAAGCAGGGGGCGACGACGGATGATGGGTGGGACATGTGCGCTGCGGGGTAATAAAGTTGATTGCCTTGACAACTTGCGTCGTCGCCAAGTTTGGCGCTCATCCCCACCAACCTCCGGCAGGGAGGCTGCTGCAAAAACTCCTCGGAGCAATTACAAACTTCAATTATAATGCAAAAACATTATCTTGTAATTTGAAGGCCGGTGGCAAGGATGGACAGATTGATTTTTCAATTTTAAACATTTAATTCGGACAGGGGACAGGGGATTTTCATTATAGTTAGCCCTTAGAAATATATAACAATTTGATAATTATATATTTTAGACTTCTTAACACCTAATAACCCTGCGTAAACTCTTCTTTGTGATTAAATCAACTGCAGAAAGTGTTTATATTTTGTTTTATTATTTTTCTTGTTTGCCTTTTTTTTGATTTTATTTTTTTTGTCGCCTGCTTTTGACTGTTGCCACAATTGTGGCCAAGTGAAAGGTGACTGGCGAGCAGCCCTGTTCCATAAATTTCTATTTCGGCTGTGCCATAGTTTTTGTTACATTTTTGATTCGTACGGTTTTTGCATTTGCTACTGATTTTTCAGGTTTTTTAAAGGGAAAATTGAACTGTCAACAGCATAAACAGATTGCCCAGCAGGCTGAAAAGTAAAAATGTTTTTGTGTGGAAAAGTGTGGGCAAAAGCAGTGGAATGCAAAATGAAAGAAAGTTTTTCAGCTTTCACCTTGGTCTCTCTCTCTCCCTCGCTCTCTAATTTTTCGCTAGGGGCAGTTTTATGGCTGGCAAAAGGCGAGCGCCACAGTAAAAAAGTTTTAAATGTTGAAATTAGCGAAATCATTTGGGTACGAGTATATACATACATTTTGTAACTACAAAAGTTTGTATGTATATATATTTGCTGGTTTGTTTTATTTGGAAATAAAATATTTACTCGGGGTTATTGGGAATTTCTTTGAGCCGAAAAATATGAATACCACATTCTGGATAATCTGAATTTTTGTAAACATTTTTGAAAGGGAAAGGAATAGGAGGAAAGGAATTTATCAATTAATCCAAAGTTTTTGCTCACTTTTAGGGGATAAATAAGTATTAATATAATTTATTTACTTATATATTTGCGCAATAAATTTATTTATTCAATTTTGGTTTTATAAAACATTAGTTTAAACTCCAAATAAATTGATAAGCTTTCAAAAAATAATTTTTTACGTTTAGTTACGCGATTAGGAATACATTTACTCTGTCAGAAAAAGGTTAGACAAAGTGTATACATAAAATATAAAATATTTACAATTATTTACAATACAAAAATGCACTTAATCGATTTTATACATCTTTCTGTGCGTGTAGAATAGGTCTGAGTTTATATATCTGTACGGGGAGTCCATGGAGAACGGCAGTCAACTGTTGATTGAACATCTGCGTTGCCTTTTCATTTGCATATTTATATTCTTGTTGGTTTTCCCTCGCCCACTCTTGCCTTGGTTTTTCCTTTTTTCTTTTTCTCCTGCTATGCCTCTTTTTTATTGTTGTCTTAGACAAAGTTTGTCGATTGTTTTGCCACTCGATTTGCATATGAAAATTGACACAAAAAATTGTCACCACAAAAAAGTTGAGGCCTTATTTATTTTGATTTGATTTCGGTTCTTGTTTTTGCTCTTCCCTTGTTATTATTATTTTCGATTTGGCCCGCAAAGTGTGGGAAATTAATTAGCGGGAATTATACAATTTTCGTAAAATTTTCATGCATTTTCCTTTCAGCATATTTCCAGGCAATTAGCGGCAAGAAGCAGAGCGAGGAGCGCTCTCCTTTGAAGCGGCAAAACTCGGCAAAACTTTCTCCTGACTTTTCGCCCATGGCCACGAAAATTCTGCGTGTGTGTCTGTGTGTGTGTGTGTAGGTATCGTTTCTACCACCTCATCAACCCCCAACCCCCAACCCCCCGGCCCTAATGTGCTCATCTAATTTATGGCTTCATAAAGCGGCAATTATCGAATTTTGGTCTAAGGGTGCTCGTCCTCTCTGGGTGCACTAGGCCGCAAAGAGGCAGGTGGAAAACTTTCCTATGGAAATAAAACAAAAATTAAATGGTTACCAGGACAAAGAGGAAATGCAATACATTTAAAATAAATAAATTACTGAGAAATTAAATGAGGCGCGAAATTGTCATAGAAAATGTTTAATAAAATAAATTGAATAAAATTATAATAATTCAAATATATTGAATATTATATATGGTTAACCTTCAGAAAGTAATTATATTAAATTAGCAACAGTTATTATTAATTTAAAGGCTTATTCAATGTTTTAATATTATTTAAATTAAAGCTACAAAAGATAGTTATGTTCTCGGACTTGAAGCAGGTTTTTCAGTGGGAAGTCAAGATCAGAATATATATTACAAAAATATTAAAATAAATTCAATTAAAAAATATTTAATATTTCAATGTTTTTTGCTGTAAATTCTTCAGCACTGAAGCTTTTTCAAAACAAGCTTTAAAAGTCAACAACTGAAATCGGTTTCCTTTGCCATTTTTCAACAATGCCCCTGCCTCGGTCACATTTTTCGGTACTGAACCCCAAAAACTGTAAGCAAAGTCTAAGGATACTGCGCTCTCTCATTCCTCTTTGTGGCTTTAAGACAAATGACAAAAAAATGTTGGTTCTTGCTCTAAATGTTTGCCGTCAGCCGCACAAATACATACACACCGAAACACGCATATACACACACATAGACATTGAGACACACGCATGACAACCTGGCGCATAAGCGTAGGCAACGTAATTGTTTGGGGACGCTCTTTCCTCGAACAAGATTATATTTAAAGCACAATTTGGAATCCTATTATTGCTTTTAAATAATTACAATATTTATGTGTTTTTACGAATTTTTAAGAGCGAGAAACAATAATAAATCACACAGATTTACAAAGATCTTTAAGGCTTTCTATATAATTATTTGTATTTGGCATATTCATGGATATTATTTTTGATTTAAACTCTAAAAAACACACCTCAGTATACTCATTTCTTCGGTCCTTTTACCTTTCGGCTTGCTCTCCTTCTCTTTTTTTTTTTTGGCTTGTCAGCGGACGAGGACAACAAAACAAGAGGCGGCTGCGATGTCCTCGTTTCTTGTCCTCGTCATGGCTTGTCCTCAAAAAAAAAAAAACTTGGGCGCTCGCAATATTTATTAAGCTTTTATTCAAGCCATCAAGCATTAGGGATAACGATGTGTCGTTGGCAGCAGCAGCAGCAACAGCTTCTGGGAAAATCTTTTCCGCCTGCAAAGAGAAGCCTCAAAGGCTTACAAGTGGAGGGTAAAATCGAGGAAAGGGGTGAAAGCCATTCTCTAAGGCAGATTGAAAGCGAGAACGAGACCCAGAGCCAGAGCCAGAGCGAGAGCGAATTATGTGTGCGCACTCCGTTCGCAAAGTCATGAAAATGTAGTCGACTTATTTGGGGTCCCCGGGACCAATTGGCCATTAAGTATACGCCGTGTTCGCCGTTGAGGCTCTCGAGTGAAATGCCTTGAATGAATTGGACCAAAATGGGGCAGCGCACACAGCTGCCTAGGCTTTCTAGGAAAGCACTCTATATTTAAATGTTTTGCCGCTATTTGAATCGCAGCCAGCCAAGAGAGAGTTCATTGGAAGTGTTTTTCCGTTTTTCCGTCTGCGAATGCATTTTCTACTTCTGCATTTCTGGGAAACTTTATGATATTTCCCTGAAAAAAGGGGGTGTAAGAACATATTGTTAAGAAAAATAATGATTATTCTTTACGAATATGAATAACCTAAATTTAACCTATACTTTTCCAGCCTTTGACTTTTTTCTTAACTTCTTAAATGCATTTTCTTTGTGAGGAATTATTCAAATGGCTCTAAACTTGAAAAATCTGTAGGAAAAAAACTATGAAAGACAAACCCAAACGAATGGATGAGAGGGGAGACAAGGGCCAGAGTCCGTCCAAGAGCATTCAGCTTGGAGAGCCGGAATTTTCCCTACCATTTGCATACACATTTATATGTATTTTGGCCTCCTTCCCTTACCCTCCCCGAAAACTAAAAATCCATTAAAATGCACTTGAGTGTGCCACAGGATGCAAGCGGACGGAAAGTCCAAATGGAAGTGGGAGGAAATCACTGAATTCAATTTAAGCAATTTCCTGTTTTTCAAAAGGTGCGCCAGCCAAAATTAAAATGTTGAGGTGTAAAAAACTCGAGAAAGAACGATGGAAAACGATGGAAATGGAATTGGGAAGGCTCTTGAAAGTCACTCAGTAAAATCGGAAGAAAGGAGTCTTTTCCGCTCTCCGGGCCGGGCATTTTCAATTGAATTTTTCAATTCAAATTGAAATTAATATTCACTTTGAGCATATCAATATACAAGTCTCTATATATATCTCGATGGGGCCGGGGATTAGTCGGCAGAAAATCAATATTGTAAGGGAAACCGGCGGCAGAATTTTCTATCCTTTCCTGTTTTTCCTTCTTTTTTTGATGAGCCCTCGTCGCGAACGGAGAAATTAATGAAAAATTCAAATAAAGACGAACTTTATCGATTTGCGCGGCGGCGAAGCCATTCGCACAGCGTAAAAAAGGAGCTCGTATTAGGTGAATTAAGATAAACAAAATAGGATTTATATGGGGGCCATAAAGAAGATGCGCCAGTCGGGGATACATTTACGACAACCATTTGATTTACTCAAATGAGGACAATGTCAAAGCCAAATTGTAAATTGACAATGGGCCCATAAAAAAAAAGGGAAAACCAAGTGAAATGAAATGAAATGGAAAGTGAAAGTGAACTGGAAATGGAAAAGGAAACGAGAGACGTGAAACGAGAAACGAGAAATGGGAAAAGAAAGGCCCGAGTTGAAAGAAAAACCGACTCATCAAATAATAACTTGTAATATAATCAGCAAGGACTTAATCAAGCTTAAATAAATAAAAACAAATAGGGAAATATTTGGAGGGTATCTAAGTGTTTCATTTATTAAAGTTTCTATATGTCAGCTGCAGCTTACGCTTCTCTCCTCCCATCTGTCCTTTTTTGGAGGGTATCTAGGTGTTTAATTAATTACAATTTATATATATTAGCTGCAGCTTTTGCTTTTCTCCTTTTATATGTCCTTGTTTGGACTTTTCTCGTTTTCATTGTGAATTCGCTAATCGCCATGCGCTTCGATGCGACGGCGCACGGCACGGTCCAGCACCTCCAGACTGGGATAATCAAGCTCCTTCACCAGGTTGAGAGTGGCGGCCAGCAGATTGGAAGTCCTACGTTGGCAGCCCGGATAGTGGCCCATCGCGGAGACCGAACGAGTCACGGTCGGGTCAATGCAACGACGTCTCTCCGCCTCCGAATCCCACTCGGTGCCAATGCGACAGGCAGACTCGCTGCGGCGCTGCATCGGACGGTGGAGCGGCATTGGGCTGCCAAAGGGACTGCGATAAACCAGCGGCTCCTCCCAATCACTGAGGTCCGTCTGGCTGTGGCGGTAGTGCGCCGATAGTTGGCCAGCAGGGCGGTCCACATGAAACTGAAGGTTCATCGAGGACGGGAGCGGCGTGGGTCGCACCCCGACACCCCGGTACTGGTAGGGGCGCTCCTCGTTGATCAAATTGTCATACGATGGTGGAGGCACAGGTTCCTCGATCAGGGGACTCGAGCTGAGCAGCTGCTGCTGCTGCGGCTGATACTGTTGATGCTGCGGCGGCGGAGAGAGCGCCATCTGATACTGTTGCTGCTGCGGCGGCGGAGAGAGCGGCATCTGTTGTTGTTGCAGCATCTGTTGCTGCTGTTGCTGCTGCTGCTGCTGCTGCTGTTGCTGCTGCAACTGTTGCATCTGTTGCTGCTGCTGCATCTGCTGCTGTTGCTGCTGCAGCTGCTGCTGTTGCTGCTGCACCTGCTGCTGCAGCTGCTGCTGCATCTGTTGCTGCTGCTGCTGCTGTTGCTGCAGCATCTGTTGCTGCTGCTGTTGCTGCTGCTGTTGTTGAATCTGTTGCTGCTGCTGTTGCTGCTGCTGCTGTTGTTGAATCTGTTGCTGCTGCTGCTGCTGCTGTTGTTGAATCTGTTGCTGCTGCTGCTGCTGCTGCTGTTGTTGCACCTGTTGCTGCTGCTGCTGTTGTTGCACCTGTTGCTGCTGCTGCTGTTGATCAGCCCTGGTAACGGCGTTGTCGCCACGCAAGGCCGCGTCCACCTCCTTCTGGGTGATCTCAATATTGTCCAGCCTCTGGAGGTTGGGCAGGATGCGTAATACCCCCAAGCGATAGTTCGGCAATAGGTCACAGCAGGGATTCTCCATCAGCCATAGGGCCTTCAGGCAGGGCAGGTCCTTCAGGTGGGCCAACTCATTAAAGTCTGCAATGTCATTCTTGCGCAGATACAGCTCCACCAGCTTGTAGCACTCATTTAAGTGGGACAGTGTGCTGATCTTGTTCACGCTCAGCGACAGAATTTCCAAATTAGGCAGCTTCTTGACAATGGACACATCGTTGAGATCACTGCCCCAGACATTGAGCTTTGTAATCTTTGTGAGATCGGACTCCTTGGCCCGAGCGATCACCATTTCCACGGAGAGGCGTGACATGGTGACGATGTGAGTGCAACGATGTTGCTCCCAGTGGCTCTTGGCTCTCTACTATCCACTCTCCACTATCCACTCTCCAATCTGACCCGGGGTCAGTTCGCGAATTAAGAAATTTGCAGATTCTCCACAGCCGCCGTTGGTTAAGCGCGTATCTAAGTCTCTTTGTGAATGGCCAATCTTAGATGGCGTTGGTTATAATAAAATATAAAAGAAATGATAAAAGGTTATAAACAATATATAGCGTAATCTTTTCTCGTAATCACTGGCGTGTCGTAGGCTTGGCTTGCTTTTGCTGCTGCTGCTGCAATGCTGTAATTACA
Source organism: Drosophila tani (assembly GCA_008042535.1). Taxonomy (NCBI): domain Eukaryota; kingdom Metazoa; phylum Arthropoda; class Insecta; order Diptera; family Drosophilidae; genus Drosophila; species Drosophila tani. The sequence continues at coordinate 154,946 of VNJO01005223.1, read as the reverse complement.
TTATTTTTTTACCATCACACGTAATTCGCCGCTAGTTACCTATCTCTCCTAGCACTCCCAGTCCGCCTTGCTGTTGTCTCAGTCGAAATACTTGGTTGCAGCAACGAGGTACGGTAATTTTGGCAAATATTTCATTAGACCGAATCGATTTTTCCGTTTCCCCGATATTTCCGTTCAAGTTTTTTAATTTTAGAAAATATTACACTTTTATTACGAGCAAAGGCAGGACGTTGTTTTGTGCTGTGTTCTCAAATCCGACTGATTATCACTACACTATTGTCTCGAGCGAAGACTGAACTGAACTATGTTCGACGTGTTTTCAAATACGACTGATTTGCCAGAGCCTACTTTTCAATTTTCACAGTTTACGGAGGTGAAAAATAAATAAAAGCAGTACCGCAACTGCGGCCGAACCATTAACTGAATCGAAGAAGTTCAAAAAGGTTTTTAAAGAAAATAATATTTCCTATACAATGGCCGTTCGAAAAATATCAAACACCGACAAAATGGCAGAGTTATGAAATGAAAATTTGATTTTTTTTAATGCCAAATTGACTATTTGCATCCAATCAAAAAGATCGTCGGTCATTGTATGGAGAATATATTCAAGAACCCCTAGTAAAAATTTGAAAGCGATTGGTCAATTTTTTGTTGAGTTATGATGCCAGCCATTTTGCAAAACATCGTTTCGAGAAAAACACGTTTAAAGTTTCCTCATGCCGAAAAATAAAAAAAATATTTATTCTAAATATAATGTATGTATATTATTATAAATATAATTATGCATATTATGAAACATTATTTAATATATTTGTTGGGTAACAGAAAAGTCTACAACAATATAATTTATTATACTAAAAACCAATGATTTTCTCTCTCTTTAATTAACTCAAATACAAAATGAAGCTTATGCCTGAAGTGTGGGTTATTTTCAAGTATTTATTTTGACTGAAACTCCCGCCGAAACACCCTCTCTGTTTAAATATATATCGCTTTGTACTTGCCATGATTGATGATGGCTATTGGCAAGGATAACTGGCCTCATGATTGATTGTTGCCAGCAGAGAATTTTACAAATACAAAGAAAACCGAAGGTATTCAAGGTAGTTTAAAGGGTGCTTTGGGCCCACTGAATTTCTAAAGACTCCCCCGAACCCGTTGACAACAACAGATTTTTCCGTTTGTCACTTAAACTGCCATTCCACCTTCGGAACTCAATTGCTGGCAAAATAATTGAAATTGATGTGGAATAGTTGGGCTGTCAGAGCAGCGCCTAGGAGAGAGTGCAGTGCAGTTTTCCAATTTCGGCATAATAATTAGAGAGTGAGGAGGAAAAACAAACCGACTGCAGGCGAGATAAACGAAAAACTTTCGCCACTCAAAAACTTGCGGGGCCAAAGTTGTTTTGTCTTCGTCTCCTGTCAAAGTCATTGTAAAGCCTCGAGAGTCCTGGGCTCAGAACTCATTACAAGAGTCCTGCGGAGGCACGAAACTTTCCGACTAATCCGTGATTAAATACTCAGTCCGCCTCAGTCTCGCATCCATTAGGTTGGGTTCGGTTTCGGTTTCGGGTTCGGGTTCTGGTTCGGACTTGGGTTCGGGTTCCTTTTCGGTTCAATCATGCCACAATAAGTCCTCATTTCCCCTTATTTCTTCTTATATCCCTTCCAACTTCCACCTTCCGCCAGCCATTGGCCGGAAGTCGTCCTGAGAGCCGCCAGGATCCCATTTTGACCCTTTTAAAGTTCCGGCCAGGGGCCAGGGTTGCGAGCTCTTAATTCTGCAAAATACTCAACCGTTGATGGGTATCAAATTTATATATTTTTTCCAACGAATTGTAGTGTATAGAGGCAGAGAATATTAAATTAAAAAAGACTAGGCTCCTAATATTCATTAAATACATATGAAGAACTCGTGGAATCCTTTTCACAAGTTATTATATTTTTTGGGGGTTTTAATGTCCGTAGTTTTCAGTATTTACAGTATTAATTATAAATAATCAATAAATATTATAAGTTAAGCATTAGTTTCTACTTGATCTAAAATATATTCACAGCAAATTAAACGTGAAAAAATCTTTACACAAAATTCAATAAAAATAATAATTTAAAAATAATTTTCCAAAATCGCTCGGTACCAAAAAGTCTATAAGTCTCCCTGGCCCTAATCTCACAGTTTGCTTTATTTTTGCGCTCTTCGGTCGAGTTCATATTTGGCAAACATTTGACATTTTGTTGCCTGTTGCCTGTTGCCGCCGCCTGCAATTGAAATCAATAAATGTCGGCGACTCCTCATTCGCACTCAGTTAGGGGAAAAAGGACCCGAAGAAAGTGCTTTATACGACGGCTGGAAATTTTCATTTCGCATTTATGATTTCTTCGCTCTTTTGGAATCATTTGCAGCGCCATCACGTGCCGACAATCACGCAAAATCATTGCGCCATCATTTATTAGCAGGCAGGCAGGCACGCGGGGGCGAGTGGGGACCGAATATAGAGTTGCCACTTCCGCCTTCGCCTGACGGAGGTCTAATGTCACTGCCTTGGAATTTCCCGCCATTTTCCTGCCCCTCCTATGTGTGAGTGTGTGCGTCTGCTGGCTTGGTTAGGTCAGCAAATTGTTTTGGGACGGCGACGTTAGATGAAGATATGAAATTTGAAGAGTTCAATTTATCATTTCCACCAAAAGGATGCACTGTAAATTATTTAAACGATGTTGCAAAGCTTAAAAAAATATTGTTTATGCCAAAGGAACTTCAACAAGGTTAAATTCAGAGATTTATAGAAGTAATAAAATATAGATATAATAATAAACGTTCGTTTTTTGAAGATTTTAGCAATAACTTTCAGTTTCAAGGCCCGTAAATTTTCCCTAGATAAAGGTCTTTATTTTAAATTAAAAAATAAAAATAAAATTAATATGCATACTTTGAAATACAATTTTAAATTCTCCTCTCCCTATTTTCCCTCAGTGTCCCAACTAAATTCCCTGAAAACTTTTCAAGTATTTTAATAAAGATTTTACCCCGAATTTGTGCGCTTCCGGAGGAAAATTCTGGAGCAACAAGTTAGTTATCAGAGATGGAAAATAGAGGAATGCCACCTGTTTCAGGTGCTTTATTGAGCCGGTGATGACCTGTGAACCCCACTCTGAGCCCAAGTGTAGTCCTGTGTCATTCAATTTAGATTTACGGCCAGCGCAGAAAAATTCATAGCCTTCCTTATATATGGCTTATAACCAGACATTTCTCTTGCTGCCACAAAATACACACACATTTCGGCTGGTCATTTATTTACTTTTGGGCGTAAAGATTTCTGACCATCTATCTCAATCAAATCGCTGGCCATTTATAGCTCTCAGATTTCTTTTTCCACACAATAGAAACGGTTCTACGAATACTCGTATATATATTTATGGACAACTTTTGTGAATTGTCAACTGCAATTGGCTTGAAAAGTTTCTGTTTACATTTCGGGGGCGCCTCTCCTGCATTTATATTCATTGTTCGCAATTGTCTGGACATTTATCACATGCCATTGATCGGGCAACTGGCTCCGAATAATTGGCCAATAAAATATGTATTATTTATTTAGAGGGGGGCGAGAGCCAGTCATGCGTGAGTTCGCCACTCGAATTACGTCAGTGGGTGTGGGAATTACGGGTGTGAGTGTCCATAATGACAATTACTGTGCAGTTAAATAAACACAAACTGCAGGGAATTCAAGTATGATAATAATCCTGCGACCTGTTGGCGCTTCGCTGTAAGTGCATTAATTTTGCAAATGCCATTTCGGCCATTGTTTCAATTATATTTGTTTTATGGCTAAATAAATAAATGAATATTATCAAAAGGATAATTTGTAATGCGCTGATGAGTGGGCTTCTTAATTTGTTTGTTTTGTAATTACTTATATTACGTAATATTAATATATATTATATAAATATACATTTAATTAAGCGCATTAAATTTATTTCAAATGGCACAAAGTTTATCTAAATACCGTCTGACCACTCAAGTGGTTTTTAAATCCCTGGGGTTTTTATTTTCGCCACAATTTCATTCTTTAGTCCCGAAGTGCGATTCATAAATATTTGTCACTGTAATTATTTTTATTCTGCCGTCGTTCGTTTGGTGGCTGTGGTCCGTTGAAAATCCGCTTAAATGTAATAAAAATAAATTTAAATTGAAATACGCTTTTTGTAGACAGACTCAAACAGTTGGCCATGTAAACATAGACGGAGCTTGAGGGTTGGTGCAGTGAGAAAAATGAATATAATAATAATAATACAAATAATGTTCACATAATAAATTATCCTTAATAATCTGGAATTATTATTCCTTTGTGAATTCATTTTAAAGGGGATTTATTATTACCTATTAAATATTTATATAATTTATTATACATACAATAAAAAAAAACTCATTTAATAATGGAGTATACTCTGTTATTTAATGTCCAATACTCGTCCAACTTTATTTATTTATATACCCTACCATAAACCCTATTTTTTTGAGAAGTGTATAAAATTCGGGGACAGCAGAAGTCGCCAGGGGATTGGGATTGGGCTCGGGTTTCGGGGCTCGGGGCTCGGGGCTCGGGTGTTCCGTGTCTGATTGACCGTATCGCCTATCTGTATTCTGGCCCATGGGGGGTGTCACATTCAAGGGTCACGTCCCCAATCCCCAGTCCCCAGTCCCCTGTCCCCGCTATCCGCTCTCGCTTCTAATTAAACCATTTTGAAGTTGATTGCGTTTACAATGCCGCGCAGGGCAGCTCGCACCGCTTTCCGCCGATAAATCAAATTTAAATGTTTGAGTGCTACTCAAATTGACTGCCCCCCGCCACGAAATCTCCTGCAACATAAACAAAAAAATACAAAAAAAAAGCACAACAAAAAATCGAAGTCCTCGCGGGGAATCCATATTGGAATTGGGCCCCGGATTCTTTCGTTTTTTCTCCTCGTATTTTTAATGTTATTTAAATACATAATAAATCCGATGTTTAAATTCTTAAATGGCGGGGGAGATGGGGGAGTTAAATCAGCTAAATTCGATTCGAATTTAAGTGGAATTTATATAAATAACCAATTTGAAGTTAAGTTATTTATACAAATAACGAATTTAAAGTGTGGCAGTTAGGGAAGTTCCTAAAAAGCCTTTAACATTAAAAAAAATATTAAATGGGATACTGAATATGATTTAAATTTTATTATTTATTAGTACTTTAATATCCTAGGTTGTAATTAATTAATATAATTCCTTATTTTTTATTTTTATTTTTATATTAAATGGGATAGTGAATAAGATTTAAATTGTTTTATTTATTATTACTTTAATATCCTTGGTTGTAATTAATTAATAAAATTCTTTGAGGCATTACTATTTCTAACTTTAAGCTAATGAAGTTTAACAGTGTGGAAACTCTTTTTATAATATAACTTAAATATTTGTATAACTTTTTTAATTAAATTGGAATTATTTAAGGTTTTTAATCAAATTATATTTAATTATATTCTTAGACTCTTTCCTGGCTTTATCAATGTTCCAATTATATATCTTCCCACACACATACTCGATACTCCATGTATAAACCCGTAATAGAATTATTTTTTTGAAAACTTTCCTAATCGCATTAAAGTTCCTTAACAACCATCCTCCGCCGAATCGTGACCTTCCTCCGAAATCAATTCAAAAGGCGGACCGATGGTGGAGGTATATATATCATAATTGAGCCACTCTCCCTTCGCGCTTCCATTGTAGTTTGGCGAAAACTTTTCCCATGGTCCTGCCACCCACTTTTCCGCCACTTTCCGCCGCTTTCCCAGGGCTTCTATATCTTTTCGGGGCCCGACTTTCATCAGTCCCCGGTGGGTCTATCTGTCAGCTCACACGATGAGTACTTAGTGAGGGAAAAAAGCGATTTGAATTTTTTGGCCAGAGCTTACAATACAGCTTCTGCCTTAACCTATAACAATCTCTGAGAGAGACGACTATAGAGAGAGAGGGAGAGGGAGAAGGAGAAAGAGACAGCTAGTGCGAGTGCGGGAGACGCTTGTCAATTTTCATTTTCATCGCGAGCACGCCAAAAGAGAAATTTAAATAAGGCCATTTTTCTCCCTTTTTTTATGTATACACTGGGGAAAAATTTGGGAATTAAGGAAAGAAAATTACTTGAATATTTATGAACGAAAACAAATTTATTATGGTAGGTAGGTAGAATAAAATACTATTTTAGTTCAATTAAGGTCCTATTTTCAATAGTGAACTGTTTTTTTAATGTTTTTGTTAATTTTTACTAATTTTTAACCCTTTTTTATTTATGAACTTATTTTTAATATATAAAATAAGCGCTTTGTTATCTACAAGAAATTAAAATACCCAAAGTATTCATTAATTTAATGCTTAAAAATATTTTCTTTGAGTTTTCTTCTAAGAGTTTTCAGTCGAAAAATATTATTTTTTTCTTCTAAAATTTTTTACTAATTTTAAAACATTTTTTATTTATGAACTTATTTTTAATATATAAAAAGGCCCTTTATTATGTAAAATAAATTAAAATACCCCAAGTTTTAATTAATTTAGTGCTTAAAAATATTTTCTTTAAGTTTTCTTCTAAGAGTTTTCAGTCAATAAATATTAGTTTTTCTTCTCTAAATTTTTTTCCTGTGCCTATATGATGGCAATTCCTTTTGTTGTTCACCGGGCTTAAATGCGGACGTGTGTGTGTGTGTTGGCTCTTTGGCTAATTACATGCTGCTCACTGTGCCACGATTGCCAAGGGTCGGTGGTCGGAGTTTAGCCGTAGGAGGGCCCGGCCAGGATGTTGGCCAGGTTGTATGCGATCCGGAATCAAATGAAATCGCTGCCAAATCGTCGTCGATTCGGCTGCTATTAATAGACGCTCATTATTGGCATTTTTGGCATTGGCCAAAGTCAGACTCGCACACAGCATCACACACGGAATAGTGTTTACTGCTGCTCGTGTGTGTGTGTTAACTCAATTGGCAGCTCTATGGCGCCAGTAAAGTCAGCTAAATCTGAGGCAAAGAGATGCCCCTTGGGGAAAATCGGAGAAATAAATAAATAAATTAAAGGCACAGCTTATAGAGATATTTTTTCGGTTTCGTAATTTTTTCTCTACCAATTGTTAAATTTGCTATAATTATTTAAATCATTCCACTCGTCACCTTTAATTTTAAAAGGATTTTGGGTACTCGCCCTGTAATAAATGTTTTCTTTTCCCCTGACTTTGACTTGATAAATTTGAAGGAATTTTCCAGGAATAAAAATGTCTGCGCCATGAATCCTTAGATAAAAAAAGTCACACCAATTTTTAAAACTCCTGGACAAGGACTCTCATCTCTGGTCCTTGAGTCGAATTAAGCCGGCGTCGTGTTGCCCACACACGAACGCCGAAACGCCGAGTGGAGGCGGAAAGGCGAAAAGGAAAATCTTTTCCCTTTTGTGATTTTGATGGGCCTAATGCTTAATAACAATTTCATTTACATTTTCGGCACATTTCACATCGGCTTTTGGCCCACGAGGCGTATGCGCAATGTCCCAGCCCCGAAAGGTATTTCTCTCGGTCTCGGTTCCTTTTTTTTCAGATTTTGTTTTGGCTTTGTTGTGTTTTGTTTCACTTTTTTCCAGGACCCATTGTTCTGGGGCCTAGAAAGGGGTTTTATACGAATATACTCGTATATATATATATATTTGCCTGCCTTTCCTTTTCAATTCAATTCAATTAATTGAGACATTTTCATTTTGGCGAGATTTTCGGTTTTTTTTGTTTCGGTTTGTGTTTGGGATTTCCTGCCCACGCTGGGGCTTGGCACAAGAGGATATTCGCTTTGTCCTGGCGGCACTGCAGCGTAATTATAATGCACAAAGGCTAATTAAAATGCGAATGGGGAATAGCAGCGGCGCGGGCGGCGTAAGGTTGACCTTTGGCATTGCGTTGCCGATTTGCATTTGTGTGTTGTTGAAAAATGGGAAATATGCAAGGTAACAATACACTTATTGATGAAGTGGATTTCTTTGAAGGTTAATTACCAAACAAAGAATGTCAAGCATAGCTCTTGTCGCATTTTTTCCGAGAGCAGACTGCTTAATAGGATAAATATATATTTTTAATGAGTGCTAATGCTGTTTTCTTTGAGTTTTTTTCGGATTTTAATTTGCATTATGAAAAAATATTTATTAAATGACATTTTGGGGTCTTTACCAGATATATGTGAATTGTGGGAGTAATATATTTTTTAAAGCCTGTTTATTAAAGCTTTCTAGGCTCTTAATATTTATTTTTAAAATACTTTAGCTCACTTCAGTTGAAGAATTTATACAATAACTGATTACTACTTGTGGCGCCATAAATATTCCCATAATCCAGCTGAGCTTTATGGAGCGACAAATTGATTCCTTGTTTATCTGACACTTTTCAATGTTTTCACTATTTTCTTTTCGCCTTTTTGTTTCTGTTATGGTCAGTTTTTTTTTTTTTTTTTTTTTCTCTCTGTTATCAGAAAATTTACACAATCAAAGTAAACAAAAGTTGTGGGCTGCAAAAATCAAGCTCAGCTGTGGCAAAGTTTTGCAGTTGATTTAAATTTGTGCTAACCGAATTTGATTGCTGCTGGAAAGTTGCTGTGCCGCCTGTGCACAGTGACCGCAAAATGTCAACAGCACTTCTGCGTTCTTCGAGGGGATATTTAAGGGCACTGAAAAAAATATAGGTAGAAGTTGCCCAGACTGTGAAGAAAAGTGAACCATTGAAGAGACGAAAATATGTTGAAATTATAATATAAATATATTTATTTATGTGCCGCTCACCACTTCTCTTTAAACATGAGTACAAACGTTCTCAATTTAGAAATAAAACCATTTCAATTCAAGAATATTTTTTGTCAGTTTTGGTGTAAGTACTTTTGTATTATTGATTTTTTTTTTGTCTCTAGGTAAGGAAATAATACTTAAACAAAATTTTTTTTATAAATCAGTTCTCAAAATGAGAATAGTACGTATTTCTCAATTTCCAGATGCCATAATTCTGTCTGTGTATGAATGAACTTTGAATTAAATTAATTTTACTTGGTATTTCAATGAGGATTTATTCTTAAATATATATTAATTGAAATTTAATAATTTCCCCATTTAATTGGAATTTTTATTTAATTTTACAGAATAACCAACAGAAAGAGAGAGATCGAGAGAGACAAGTCAAGATGCGTCGCTCCTCGTTCACGCCCGTTTTCAACCTGAGCACCCAGGAGCCCCTGATCGTCGTGGAGGAGTCTCACGCCCCCGAGGACGGCGATGACTTGGAGGGGGCAATCGGCGGCTGCGATCCCGCTGGCGGCACAAAGCGATCCAACAGCGACGACTCGGAGCCGGACTCGCCGGTGAATCCGTATCTGCTCTGCCCCTTCCCCGACATGCAGCAGCGGCGGAAGCACTCGCTGCCCTCGCTCCAGATCACCGAGGGCATCACCGCCAGCCAGGTGCGACGCCTGTCCGAGGTGGGCGGCGAGACCGGCGGCCTCAGCCCCAAGGAGGTGGAGTTCCTGGCCACGCTCTCGCAGAAGGCCAATCCGACGGCCGGCGGAAGGCGCCACTCGGTGGTCACCATTTCGGCCGTTCCGCCAACGCTCTTTGGTCGCAATCGTCGCGAGTCCATTTCCGGAGTCTCCTTCAGGTATTCCATCCTTACGCTCCTTACGCTTACAGTGGGTCCATGTGGGAGGAGGACGGTCATGTCCGGCGCCATTAGCCGGGGCGGAAGTGTTGAGGTCTGGCCCGGCAGGATACCGGGAGTCGTAGTTATGACTTCAGGACACTGAAAGAAATTAATTCAAAAGGAAAAGGAATAGAAAAAAATTATCGATGTACAATACTATCGTGAATATCAATAGGTGAAAATCGAATGCTTTCCATACTTTTCTACCTTCTTTTAGAGTTTTCTACGTAAACATTATTTTTAATTACATTTTTTTACACTCTTATCTGAGAAAAATAATAATTAAAGTAACAAGAATCTGTTTTTACTTAAAAGTATGGTTTTCCGGGCAATCTCTTAGTTTTTCTCAGTGCATCTTACCATCTCCATGGTCATCGCCTTCTCCTTTTCCTATCTCCGACTCTATGTACCGGGCCTAATTGAATTGCGCCGCCGGCTGTTTCCCCAGCTTTTGTCCTCTGACAGCAGCATTTTGATACCCATAATGGCAAAGGAGGCGGCGAGGAAATGGGCGTGGCCGAACTCGAACTCGAACTCGAATTTGGATCCGGATTGGGAATGGGAATAGCTGGGGGCGTAATGAGATGAGATTGTCATAAACTGCGTCCGGTCATTGCCATATGAAATAACAGACCCAATAATGACACCAGCCATCGATGCGGAGATGCAATAAAATCTCTGGAATTATATAGGAAAAGTGTACCCAAAAAACGAGGGAAAACTAAGCGGAAGTCGAATTTGCATTCATTCAAAGACAAAGAAATTAGAGAAATTTATAGAATATTAATTTTCACGTTTTATCTTATTAAAAAAGGTGTGAAATATTTTTATTTTTATATTACATGTTGGAAGAGAAAAGAAATTAATTTGTTTAGAAATTTACTAATAACTTAAAAAGTAATTTATTAATTACTTGATATTATTTTTAAACAGAATAAAATTATTTTGACAACATTTTAACACATTTTTGACTTTAACAAATGCATTTCTCACACTCAAACGTTTTTTCTATCGATTTAAAACTTTATTTTTTAGAAGATTTCGAATTTACTTTACGAAGTGTAGGAACTCGTCAACCGTTGGCCGCCAATTTGATCGAAATTCAGTGCCAACCCAGACCACATCCACATTGCGTTTAGCCCCCACTTTCGTTCAAGTTCTGTGGCCTTTTAAATTGCCACTCCCACTCGGTGTCAGCCCCATTCCAGTCCCAGTCCCAGTTCCTGTTCCTGCTCTAGTCCCCAGTACCGGTCCAGTTTCCCCCGGACAATTTCCCCCGTGTCGCGTGTCCATTAAACGCCCAACGCACTTTACGAGCCCAAGTCTGCCGATGGAAATGGCAATGGCAATGGCAATGGCCCTAGATGAGGCAAAACGGGGACCACGGGCCGTATAATTTATGCTAAAGTGATAACCGCAGACCCATCAACCACTTACTATCGGGGCACATGGATATGGGGATTGCCAGCCAACCTGAACTTATATGTCAATGGTTTCAAATTTGTTTCCCAAAAATATGATGAATTAACTTTATGAGAAGGGATTGCACTGAATAGGAAGTGATGGGAAAATTATGATAATTATCTTACTATTAGTTACTTTCATCACTTTCATAATTAAGTTTAAAAATAAATTATTGACTTTTTTCTTTAAGTACATATATCTATATTATATCGATATAAACGTCCCATTCTTCGATTTTGGCAAATTATATCTTCTATTAAAATATTCTTGCATTTAATATTTATAGTTCCAAACAGCCAGCATTGAGTTATTACATTTTCACTTAGAGTATCGATACTATTTATCAATATAATACCGATATAAACGGCCCATGCTGCGATGTTTCGATTCTGTCATTTTTCTTTGTTTTATCGATACTGCGTATCGATATTATATCAATACAAATGTCACTTGATACGATGTTTCGCGGTTGTCAAATTAATTCGTAAAATTTTCTTGTCACTTGCAGTGGCAGTCGCCGGGGCAGCGCCGTCGGCGGACCGCCGCTGACCGACCATCGCGGCAGCATACACAACTTGCAGCTGGACATCATGGACGGGATCGTGCAGCAGCGGAAGACGCGCAGCGGCAGCGGCGTCTGGACAGCGCCCGTTCTGCAGGAGGCCGACAGCAACGTGCCCGTGCAGACATAAGCGGCTGGAAAGGATATCCGGGGAGGGAAGAGGAAAGAAGGGAAACGGTACAGCAGGACGGCAGGACGGCAGGACAGCAGGTTGGTTGGACGGATTGGAAACTGAGGATGAGGATGGGAGATTCGATGAGGGAGGAGGCATTGGGGATATTTGGGTGTGGATTGAGCGCGGATTGGGCGGATTGGGCGGATTGGGTGGACACTGAGCAAGACAAACAGACGCATGGATACTCCGCTCCACTCGAGCTGGACCTTTATTAACATTTCGTGTTTTCCCACTCGCTCGCACTCCTCCTTTCCGCCGGGAAATTGCTTTTCGCGGCTGCCGCATAAAGCAAACAAACAAACCGCAAAACCGCACCAGGCCCAGCGAACAAAAAAAAAAAAACGAAACCGACAGGAAAATCGCACGGAAAATTGAAACAAAAAAAAATGAGGGGTGTGGGGCTGGGGGGGGCTGTGGAAAAATATAAAACTTCGAAAATGGAAAAACTGCAGTTAAACAAAGAGCGAGCGAACGCGAGCAGTTTAAGATGAAAAAGAATTGTTTAACTGGCAAAATGAAAATAGAAAATGAAAACAAGCAACAAAGTAAAAGCGTAAAAAAGCGTAAAACAAAACGAAATATAAACAGTAGGAAATACTGTGAATTTCGGTCAAAACACCTGTGCCAAGTGCCACGCCTAAAAATCAGCACCTCGCCCACCATTACCACCTGAACTACCCGCAAGGAAATATAAATGTAAAAGAACAAGAACCCGCAACCGTAATATTTAATTGGAGTGTTAAAGAAGCGAGTTAAGTAGCCCTCAAAAATTGCGCAAAACTTGAATACTTTCGCAAAACTTGGAAACGGACAGAAAAAAGGAACAATTAACCGCGGTGAGTGGGATTTTTAAAGATTATTTTGAAACACAAATGAGTTTAAGCAATTTTTTAATTGCAATGTTTATTATACCCTTGCAGAGGGTATTATAATTTTGACCAGATGTTTGCAACGCAGTGAAGGAGGCATCTCCGACCCCATAAAGTATATATATTCTTGATCAGCATCACCAGCCGAGTCGATCTAGCCATGTCCGTCTGTCTGTCCGTCTGTCCGTCTGTCCGTCTGTCGGTTTCTACGCGAACTAGTCTCTCAGTTTTTGAGCTATCGAGCTGAAATTTTCAGCATAGTCTTATTTCTTTAGCACGCAGTATATATGTCGGAACGACCGAAATCGGACTACTATATCCTATAGCTGCCATAGGAATGATGGCGAAATTAATGTAAAAAAAAATTTAACTTCTCTGTTTTTCAACGAATTTCTATAAATTTTAAGACATAGCAGTTTTTTAAGGTTCTAGAATTACGGTTTTAATTTCATTAAGATCGGTCCACTATATCATATAGCTGCCATAGAATCGATCGGTCCATTTATATGAAAATGTAAAATTCTACATGTAAAATGTAAAATTTACAAAATTCGATGTTTTTTCAACATTACTAAAATGGTTCGATTTTCAATGATCCAATTACAGACTGCAAGGGTATACCAACTTCGGTTTACCGAAGTTAGCTTTCTTTCTCGTTTTTATATGTACTTTTGGGTTATAATTTCTGACTGTACGTCATTTAATACCCAAAATATAATCACACAATTAATTTGAATATTTATTTAAGACTGTCTTATAATATTCACTATTTTTTAAATAATTTATATTAATTATTACCTTAAATTTACATATTATTATAATTACTGAAGTACAGGTACACTTGGGAAACTTAATTAGGAGCCTTTTTTGGCTGCTTTTAATGCTCCTGGACCAAGTTCTAGTTTATTTTTAGTAGTTTTCTTTCTGGTTTTTGGTACTTTTTTCCGTATTATTTTAGACATTTGTCAATGGGCTGTGTGTGTGCATTTTTAATAAACCGGGCAGCTGCACATAAAAAACACACGCCGACACATACATAATGAAATGCAGCTTTGCCTCAAGGACGACAACTAGGAGGGGTTGGAAATGGGGGCCAAGGACGCAGCCCTGAACTCTACTCCTCGTCGTCCTCGCAGCTTCTCTCATTCTCTTTCTCTCTGTTCCCGTCTTCTCCTCCGGCCAACGTAACGTGTGAGTAATATTTTGCAGCAACAGCTGCATCAATGACAATGCCAATGCCACGGCCAAACAGGGTTGGGTGGGTGTGTGTTTTTAATGGCTTGTCCCCTGGCCGATTTAACCCTCTGATGGCCATCCCCCCCCCCCCCCCCCCTAGTTGCAGCTCAATAAAGCTAATTTAATGTGGGCGAGTGGTCTTAATTGAAACGCGTGTTAGTTTGCATTGCAGCCCACTCATCGCCCGGAAACTAATTATAGAAAATCAAAATGCAATTGCGATGGCCAAGCTGAACTCTGTTTTAGCCTAATGCCGTTGGCCATTTGGTCGTGAGATTAGGGGGTGAAAGCATTGCTTTGGCTTGTGTTTGCCAAATAATATAATCGTGTAAGGCAATTTTATGGTTGAAAACACGATGGGTTTAGTTTGGAAGTATTTGGAAGAAGTTTGCTGATTTATATTGATTTAATTAAAATATTAAAATGATTTATTATTAGTTTTTCCTATGATTTTCTTTACATTATCTCAATAAATATTTTTAGAGTTAAGGGTTATTTGATTTTTATTAAGGAAATTAATTCTTGGCAGCTTTTATTGAGTTTTAGCTTTGTTTTCAATTTATTTGAATATGCATATTAAGTTATAATAGATTTAAGTTTTAAAAGTGGAATATTTAAAAGGGTCTTTTATTATTTGTAATACAAAAAGAAGCTAACGATTTTTGTGTTTTATAAATACTTTTGTTTTTGGCTGATTTTATAAAATTTTCTTGTTATTCTGGAGTTATTCAACTTTGCCTTAAACTCTAAAGCCAGTCCCTCTTTGTACTAAAGCAAATACATTCTTCTCTCTCCTTAGGTTCCATCAGCAATCGATTTAAACTTAAAATATAACTCTATTTAATCAGTAATTAAACTATAAACATGAAATTAAATCAATATATATTGTATATTCAGGAATTGATAAATTAGTACATAACTAGCGAGGAAAGAAGGCCAGAAATCAACTAAAAACAAAAGACAGAAAAGAAAGAAACACTATTTACTTAGGACCTAGTTACTCCTCATTTTTTGGATGTTGTTGTAGATTCGTGAACCACCGCATGGAAAGACAAAAAAAAGCCAGAAGAAACCACCAATGAAGACACTAAGATACAATCCCACAGACTATTTATCTAAAGAGCAGAACTGAGAGATCCTCAGGTGCTTGTTTCCCGCAGTTTAGCCCCCCGTCACCCCGATTGATTCAATCAACAAAAGTGCAATCAAAATTCAAGAGAGTTGATAAATGTACCATGTACCTTAAAGAACAATGCGTAATTAAAGCAAGCTAACTAAAAGCCACTCTAATCTTAACTTTAAAGCGAGTAAACCCTAGGCTAAGACTAAAGGATTTATATGTGCGACTCGATTCTCATTTGAAATGCAAAGTGGAGAATGAAAAATCAAATATTTTTGAACTTGGCTTGCTGCTTGCCCAGCCCAGCAAGTCAGCCAGCCTTTAGTTCAAAGTAACTCCCAGAAAACTTAAATTAATATACAGATTAACGTTGAAACCTTGGGGGTTACTTCAATTTTATTTCGGGTTTTTGACTATAAAATGTTCATATATTTTGTGTCATTCTTTTGTGCATTTTGGGTGCATTTCTCACAACTAAAAGAAACAAATTAAAATTGAAGAAACCATCAAGCTCTCAAGTCGATGGCGTTTCCCTTTATATAAGTCTCGATGTTGTTATTGATTATAGAGTGTAAAGGGTATATATATCCTCATCAAAATAAGCTTTAGATTGTACATAACATAAATACTCGAATATCTGATTTACTTTTGCCTGCATTGCGCCGGGTTTGCGCTCTCTTTGCACTCCAAGAAAATGAAGAAAAAATACCCAAGGATTGGCTTTCAATTCCCGGAATCCCACTTCCCCAGAGTCCCCCCAAAAATCGAAATTCTCTCCCAAAAAAGTCCCAAGCCTTCCTCTATTTTGACTTGAGAAAATGTCGCTGGACGACGAAGAAAATGAAAAAAAAAGAAGAAACAAAAAGAGAAGATTATAAAAAGAACTAAAACATTTTTTTTATTATTAAACATAGTCAAAGATAATCAGCACAAGAAGTTGGAAAAACCAAAAGCGGAGATCCCAAATTATTATGAAAAAGTAATGATTGTAAAAGATATATTTATAGAAATGAACTATATGTATACATAATGACAGATTGATTATATGATTATATAGTAACTTATTGTCACAACGCAAGAGCAATCAATGTTTAACTTTATTAAATGTTACAAAGAGTTTTAAATATTAAATATACATAAATATACATATATATACACACACAAATATATATATATATATGTATATATATACAGATATATATATATATATTGCGGATTATATTCTATATAATTTGTAGGTAAAAAAGCTAAACTGAACAAAACTTTAGACGTACTCGTAGCTCGCATTATGTTTGCCAAAAAGAAGTTTAAGAATATGATGTAGGTGAAGTTGTGCCAGCCGAAAGTATCTGTACCTCTTTAATTTTGTATCTTATAAATCTCTTGTATCTTCCATATAAAAAAAGAATTTCCTGGCATTCCTTGATAAGCTTTATTATCTCAACTTCAAACAGAGTTAGACTTAACTAAACTTAATTTATTTCTTTAATAAACACTTCTCCAAAATTTATGTTAAATCAAGAACCTCATTTTCTTGGGCTGGCACTCTTCATACATTATTTTTTGTTAGTTTAAAAATCCGTTATCCTTTGTGTCTTAGCAATACGAATATAACAAATAACAAAAATTAAGAAAAAGAATATAAATATATGTGTGTCTCTCTGTTTCTCTCTCTCTCTCTATTGTGTTTGAGATTACTCGTATATTATAATATATATTATTATTACTAAACTAAAAATAAAAACGCAAATGAAAAGTATGAAAGCAAAAGCGAAACAGAAGGAGGCGGAATGGAAACCACAACAGAAATTAAAATTACTAATTATAACGATTACTTACAGTAGACCTAAGCATACAAAGATTAAATAAAGAAAACGATTTCCTTAAATTAACATGGATCTAACATTTCTTCTGTGTTGAGTGCCCAAAGCTTGAACCCGAGCTTTGGGCTGGGGAAAGTCTTGGATTGCAGAGAGCTTTTAAGGGGGCTTCGTTAGTGGCGACAACTGGTGGTGATTTACGGTTATCTTTTAGCTTTTTGGAAGAGCTCGGAAAGTTCGAAAGCTTTACACCTAACAACCCAAGCCCGGCTTTCAACGACAGCTTTGGCTTAAACCTGGCTAAAAGCTCTTTGCAGTAAGCTTTTTATTATAAAGCTCTCGCAGGCTTTTTGCTTAATTTAGAAGCGCGTTTTTCGTGGAAAAATTACTTATTTAACAACCTAAAATTGGTTGACACGTATACCGTGATAATCTGTCAAGTTTTTTTGCAATTCTTCGCATGCCTACAACTCCCACTTAACCTGACATTATATCATATTATTATCATCTATTGTATCCGTTGCATCGGACTACATTTCCGGAACAACAGGTTGAACTTATTTCGAGATGAAATCAGAGAATCTCGTCGAAATTATTATAAAACAGGCCTGAAACGTGTGTATAATTGTAATTAATTATATGTTTATTTTTTGTATGCCCTAGCAAAGTGCATTTAAATTTTAGGTAGAAGCCGCAGTCATATAAAATATATAATTATATTATTTCAAGTCTCTATTTCATCTCCTACTAATGTATCAAATATAGACTTTAAGGCTGGGAAGTAATTTAATCGTTCCTCCAAAGTAAACGTTGATTTCTGCGGTTTCTTTGCTGGCCAGTTGAATTATGAACAATCACATTTCTGAGAACTTAACAAAGATCAATTTTTCAGCAAGTGGCGGAGTTATATATCAATGACTTTAAGTCATTCTAGTAGAAAAACAAGTTGGCATTAAAGAGAATTGTATAAAATTGCTTTATTGCTTATTGTTAATGCTGTTTCTTATTTCTCTGGAACTATTGGAATATATTCCCCATTTTCTTCGGAAAATTCCACTTGATTGCATTCAAAATTATATAAATTTATTTATATTTTTTTCGGTTGCTTTAACTTATAATTTTTGGTATTTATTTATCTCCTAATATATGCAAATCCAAGTCATTTATTAAGCAGACAAAACGAGCTAAATTGCGATCAAGTGCCCGACCTTGGCGACTCGGCTCGACTCCAGAACATGCTCAACGGCTGAACTACTTTGGATGGTTAATATATATATTTATTTTGATAATTTGCTGGCAGGTCACGCTTTCGCCGTTCGACCCTCGATTTGCTGACAGATCTTAAATAATTTTTGGGAAATAAAAAGTAAATATTTTAATGGAAATGTAAGAGACTTTGAGACTCACAAAAATAATATGTGAGATGCCGTTCCGTTCGGTAATGTCTCCGTCGATATATACAATATAGTTAGGTATGTCCCTCTACTTGGCCAACTGTTGGGCGAAAACAGCTTTTCCACGCTCGCCACGGCCAAAACCACTAATTATTCGATTACCCTTCCAAGAATGTAAGGTGCCAGAAGGCTGGAAAAAACGGGGAAAAAAGTTTTAAAAGCCGAAACAGCTGTTTGCTTGTTGAGTGACTTACCGGCAATTACTGTGATTTTCACCCAACCACAAAAGTTCACAGAATACTTCAAATACTGTTTTTTCACGAATTTTTACTTTCATTCAAGCGAATTTGTCTGTAGGATTATTCATAAATTATATACTTTACAGCGCCTAGAACTTACTAGTAAATAATTAAACTTTTGAGTGATTTATTAGAAAGGGATATAAGGTATATATATAAAACAAAGGCTTTAGAAACTATTTGTTTGCTGAATATATTGTAAATAACAGTTCTTACGTCAGGTTTTTAATATATAAAAGTGTTTCTTGGTGTAAAAAAAGTTAAAAACCTATGTTAGATATTACACAAATTTTAATAAAGAATTTTTAATGTAAGGAAACTAATTTTCTTGTATTTATTTTAAAGTATAAAAGGGTTCACATCTCTATTTATCTATATAAAGCTCTCAGTTCATGCCCTAAAAGGATTTCTTGGTGTAAAAAGAGTTAAAAACCATTGTTAGATATTACACAAATTTTAATAAAGAATTTGTAATGTAAGGAAACTGATTTTCTTGTGTTTAATTTGAAGTATAAAAGGGTTCATATCTCTATTTATTTATATAAAGCTCTCAGTTCATTGATTAAGTGTCGTAGGACTGTGATAAGTTTCAGGCATAGCTAGATTTTTCCCTCAGATTTTTCTCCCCCCAAGAGAATCAACCTGTTGAAGGGCCGCCAGTGCCAGTTGGAAGCCAACAAAGACACCAAATCGAACCCAGTTCGAGGCGAACCCCTACATGTTGCGCGCTTTACTCAACAGACTTCTGGCACTCAGAATTCCTGAAGATCTCGGTAGATTCTCTCCCAGAATCTCACGAGAAACCGAGATAAACATTACTGTATCTCTGTGTCTGCTGGTGCCCAGCTCGTAAGCTACTTAAGCTGCTCTAAATAATAAATTCAATTGTAATCAGTGTCCGAGAACGTTTATGTAAATACTCAATTCGTCAATTTACCCCAAAGGGGGCTGGGTGTGTGGGGGACCAAGGGAATTATCCTCCAATAGAGACAGATGACAATAAACTCAACAAGTTGTTCTCGAAAACTGTCAATTAGAAGACGCGAGACCCGAACCTCAAACCCAGCTCTCGAGCCTCACACGGACCGAGGCAGCAACAATTGTCCAAAATAAAAACACAACATGCTGCATGCAACGCACAGCTCGAACGTGACTTTTGCAGGGGTGTAGGGAAGAAGGGTCCTTAAAATGAATATTTATAATTATTAGGAAACTATTTATGATAGATACCTTGAGTTAATTGCTGATAGCTATAGAGAAATTATTAAAAATAATGATTAAAATCATTTAAATTTAAAACCAATAAAATTTTTGTGCAAAAATAATTAATACATATCTTAAAAAAATGTTGTATTTAATTCTTTTGGATTAAAATTGGATAATTAATTAATTAATAAGAAACCTTCATAGATATAATATTTATATTAATTCCAAAATCTTAGATCTTTACATATTTTTCAACTTTAAAATTTGATTTTTAAGGCCTGTTTTGGCTTATTTTTTGGTTTTTACATAAGGAAAATAAAATATAACCGATAAGCAAGTCAGAAAATTAAGGAAATAAAATACATTAATAATAAGGATCTTAAGCAAAACACAATTAATACCTATAACTTAATTAAATAATTTTCAGATTAATAATTTTTACTTAATTCATCTAATTTTCGAATTGAATGTTGCTAAAACTGCCTCAATTCCTATTATTTTAGTTGCACTTATTTTATCCAAAAAAGTTGTTGATTTTCCCAAATTTCTTCAAGTAAAAAATCCAATATTATAGAGGCAGAGGCAGCCCCCCTTTGGGTGCTCCGCCGCCCCTGTGCTGCGGAGTCGGCGTTGCAACGCAACCGTCGAACTCGACGCAGGGCCGCATGGCTCCGCCGCTTGGCAGCCGCTGGCGGCGAGTCAGTCGCTCGCGGAGCGTCGTCGTGAACGGTCAGCCAGCGCGGCAGAGCTATATATATAGATATACACTGACACTGGTCCGAAGCCAAATCCGAGCTCGACTCCGATCCCAATCCCGATGCAGATGCAGATACGTCCAACGTGGACAGCAACGAGAATAACAATAAACGCTGAATAGCGAGGTTACTGCGAGAAATTCCAGTTTTTTTTCGAGTGAGTGTGCCGGTAAATATAAATGTTTATTCCCAAAAGAAAATCTCTATGGTTTTTTACTTTTTTTGCTGTGCTCCGAAAATATAAAACAAAATAAACCAAAACAACAACAAACAAATAAGTGAAACACAAAAAAATCGCAATCGCTAAAAATGCAAAATAAATAATCGAAATCGAAGAAATGGCAAAGGGGCAATGAGACAGGAAAGGAAGTTTGGAAAGCGGCCTGAGACCGTAAACGTTTTTGAGGGCCAAAACTATGAGAAAACATTATTTCTAATATTTATTTTCCACCTCTGGCTTGGCAGCTCAATATCTTAATATCTTTCAGTGGAAAATTTATAAAAATAAATAAAGTTAACTGCGGAATGAGTGAACCTTTGCTTAGACTGAACTATAGGAAAGTTCACTCCTTGCAGCCGTCACTTTATTTTTATTTTTCTTTATTTACTTAACATTTTTCCTTGATTATTCTTCTTTAATTTTTCTTTATTTTTCTTCTTTAATTTTTATTTTGCAACAACAACAACATTGTGTTTTTGGGGCCGTTGGCGGCTTTCGCCACTTTACGAGCAACTTCCTTTTTTGGCCAACAAAAATGAGAGAAAAAAAAATAAGAAACCAGTCTGGCCAAGACCTAGACAGAGCGAGATGGCGAATGGCCATGGAGATGGTAATGGGTAATGGGTAATGGGCAATGGGAATGGAGAAAGAGAGGTCCAGTTTCGAGGTCTCTCCGGCGGCCCCTTGACCAAACATCGAAAATGTAAACAAAACGGCAGCAAACTTGTATTTGTTTATGACTTGGCCAGGATAAAACCAAAAATGATTTGCTACGACTTCTACGCCAGACATTCTCAAGTGTGACTCAAAAAACAGTTTTTCCTCCGCTCTGCTCCCCTGAAAACCCCTATAGACCCCTCTAAAGACCCCCTGACAAACCCCCCGAAGCCCCGGTGAAAGTTTCCCTCAAACTCGCAACTTAGAATTCTCTTCATTTTCGGGTTTCTTTATTTTTTGCTTGATAAATGAGTCGCTGGCGGAGCCCCCGGGGCGGTAAATCATCTCTGCTTGTGGCACTGACAATTTCACAAATTTATATATTTGCCACAACACCGAAATACACACACACACACAGCCAAATAAATCGAGAGCCAAAAAAGTTTTCCACTTCGAGAACAAATTTTGGACTGAATTTGAACTCAAAGCCGGCAAGTAGCTGGAAAATTGGCCAGAAATCTGACCGCAATTAGGCAGTTTTAGTTGACAAATGATTGAAATTAAGTTTGAATTTTAATTCAAGCGGATCCTATTGGAATTGCTGACTGTATAATGTTAAAATATCTTCTAAAACTGCAGGATCGAAAATGTATAAAATAATAATTGTTGAAAAACCATGAGTGGTAGTAAATCATTTATTTTCTCACCCTAAATGGCGAGTTGATATTAATCAGCACTTGTATTAATTTTTGAAACTGTTGTGGAAGGAGTTTAACTTTGGAAAAATATTTTAAATTTTCAGAAACCTTTTCAGAAAATTCCTTCACTTTCTTTTGATGAAGCTAGATTTTTTATAACTTTTTTTTATTCAACAAATAATAATATTTTGAAATTAATCAAATTATTCGGCTTCTTAAACACTTATTTAAATTTAATTAAAGTTAAATGCAGTGGAATATTATGCTAAAAATGTGATGTACCTATTAAATTATCTTTCTTAAATAGTATATCCAATTAAAAATCAAAATAAAATAAGCCACAGCTCTATAAATGTTTCTTTAAAATACTAAGAGTATACAAATATTATTCAATTGTTTATTGCGTAAAAGCTGATTTATTATTTACTTTATTAGAAGTAAATTTGCAAAATAAAAAAAGCTACATCCCTATAAATGTTTCTTTGAAATACTTAGAGTATACAAATATTATTCAATTGTTTATTGCGTAAAAGCTTATTTATTATTTACTTTATTAGAAGTAAATTTGCACCACTTCCCCATCGGGTCTCCGATTTTTTCTCGGCTTTTCGCTGACTCCCCAGAAACACACCACACACCGTATGGCAAATCTGGAATATGCCAGATATATCCAATTGCATGCCACATATGCAGATGTAATGGGAGAGTCGGCCCACTCAACCCCTTGGGCCCCCTAGAGCCCCCCATTGGAAAACGACGCCCCTGCCAACTGTACCGATGATCTGCTTGCCTCATTGCCGGTTAGAAAGCCAATGGAACGAGTTTCGTTGAGTGTGCAACTAATTTTCTAAATGGTTGTCGCTGCTGATCGTTGAGCGTGGCAAAAAAAAGGCAGAAAAAAACTACACACATTATTTATATGGCCAACGGCGCACAAGGAAAAACTGTCGCCGAAATTGGTCATCAAATTTGGTAGGGTTTTTTTTTTCCTAAATCAGAAAAGGTTTATTTAAATATTTTAAGTACACCTTATTTATATTTTATTATATTTACATTTTTATTTAAAACAGTATTGATTGAGCATGGGATTGAGTTTTTATGACTTTAGCTTTAATTATTTAATTATTTTTAACATGAAAATAATCCCAATTTGTACTCGAATATTATTTTTAAACTTCTGTTAAAATATAAGAATATATTTGCCAAAGAATAAGTTAAACTTTAATGTAAACAGTCAATGGATCTGTAAAATTTTTCCATTTCGTATAAATTTTATTAAATATTTTATTAAACTGGATTTAGAATAAATCTTGAGAATAATTAAACAATACTTGTATAAACCACATAAATCTAAGTTGAGATATTTCCAGGTTTAGGTAGCTTCTTTCTTCTTTAAACATTCCTCTAGAATGTTAAGATTTATGTGGTTTATACAAGTATTGTTTAATTATTCTCAAGATTATTCTAAATATATATTCTTGATTAGATTGTAGCCCTAAATAATTTAGCAAAGTTCATGTTTTTTACGGAGAAAAATAAAATAGTTTGAAAGCTAGATTAAAAAAAACCTGCAGGCAAAGATTTAATATGCTAAAAACTAAGATAGAAAAATCAAGCCAACTCAAGTGGGTGATACTCCCGAGATTATACATTTAATTCCGCCCATTCATCATTGCGAAGATCGATCTGCCATTTGGGAAGATTGATTGATTGAATTTTAATCAAATCTTCGGAATCCGATTCTTTTCTTTTCATTTTTGTCCGGATTTTCTTTCTCCTCTTCGAGTGCGTCGTCATCACATAATGGTAGGCGAAGGCGAAGAAGAACAAGCCGAAGAGCTACCAGAACCCATCGAAGAAGAAGAATCAGCTGAAGAAGAGTGGGAGGGGGGGAAGATTTAGAGAGAGAGAGAGACGGAGAGACCGCGTGAGAGAGAGAGCAGGAGCAGGCGAGTTAATGGATTAGGAAGCGAGCACAAAAGGCAGTCGGGAATCGAATCTTTCTCCCTCCCACTACCTCTTCTCCCCCTCCACCCTTCTGACGGAGAATTAGAGAGTTTAGCGGGAGAGAGAGGGAGAGAGAGGTAGAGAGAGCGGGCATAGAAAGAGAGGGCCACTGAGCGGAATTTGATGGCCAAAGGAAAGGTGAAAAGAGGCACAAGTTGGCTTAGATGATGATGATGACGTGTGCATATGTGTGTATATGTGCGATACCTGTTTGTCCACACACACACACACGCACACCTGTGTGGAATAACTAAACAGCGACCCGATTTCCAGGAGAGAAAGAGAGGGCCAGAGAGAGAGCGAGAGAGATCAGAAAAATAACAGAACCCAAGAATCTGCGCCATGCGCCTGAAGATTATTACAAACAAATCTATAGCAAATGTCATGATAAATCCCTAAAACATTATTTTATAATATTATCAATATTATATTAGTGGTTTTATTAACTTTGGATGGGCTTAGAATTTTATAGAGGTATTTGTACACCCAAAAAAAAAAAAATAAAACAAGAATTTGACCTTTCTACGCGTTGTCTTAAAAGTATATTCAAGCATTGTAACGAGTTTAGTATAGATTTTATACTTCAAAATATCAAATGTATACTCCAAAGTTTAGTTTTTATACTCTATAGTTTCAATTGTGCATTTTTGAGTATTATTTTTATACGAACCTACATCGAAAATTCGATAACATATCGCGTTAGCTGAAATTTAGTGCTTATCTGTTTGTCGCGTTAGTGATTATTCTGAAGCCTTGATGCAGATGAGTATAAAATTTATACTTTCGCAGTATTAAATTGATAAGCATCTAATTAAGAAATTTTTCATACTCAAGAGTATAGAATTCATGTAACAATAGTATAGGTTCTATAATGATTTTTTTTTTGGGTGTACATGTAATTTCTTACAGGGAATGGTAATAAATATTTAAATTTAAAGTAGTTTAATGAAGTTGCAGCTGAGTAGAATATATATTGCATGTGGTATTTACATTTATTAAATAAAATATTAAATATAAAACAAATTAATTCCTTTAAGCTAGATTCTTGCTTTAAAAATAGCTCAGAACTTTTATTTAAACCAAGTTACCTTTTATTTATTATTAGCTTAGGGTTACCTTTCTTTTTTCGAATGCAATTATTAACTTAACTTCTTAACTTTTGTATTAATTGTAAAGTCTGGTCCCATTTTCTTTCGCACCCAAAGAGTGCTATTTTCGGCCTCGCAACCGAACCAATTTAAATACCACAAAAGGTCTCTTCTTGGCCACGAGAACTGTGTGCTGGCCGACTAAGCCAATTATTTGTGGTATATGTTTTTGATACTATATAGGCCGAAAATCGGTATGCAAAAACAACAACACAGGCCACTTGGTCTTTGTGGAGACAAAAATATGTAAAACTGTTCTCATTAAGTTCTCAGCAGATCATAATGATGTTTTGCCCTCTCTCGCTCTCTGTGGGGTACTTGTATGGAATAAGATTTTTTTTTGATTTTTTTTTTGGTTTTGTGTGATTTTTGCCGGTTGCCACACCTGAAATTCAACTGTTGCGCTCTCGCTCGCGCCCCGAGCAGCCGCCGAAACGAAAGACTTAAACAACATACGTGTCTTGCCAGAGCGGGAGAGGGAGAGCGCTCGCTGCTGACGTCGGCTCTTTTCTGCTCTCCCTCTCTCTCTCTCTCTCTCCCTCTCTCTCTCTGTGATTATAGCCTTGTTTTTTTCAGTTGGTTTCCAAAGGCGCGCCGTCGCAGTTCGAAAAACGCGGCTCTCGCCAGCGAATAAAAACAAAAGAAAAAAAACACCGAAAATTTTTTATTAAGAGAATCTCATTAAATTTGGGAAATATATATATAAAAAGATATATATTCTCCCGAAACGCGCGCGAATTTATAGATATTTTTTTCAAGTGCTGCCCAAAAAGAAATGTTTGTGATTTTTTCGTTTTTCTTCTCGTGATTTCTGTTTTTCTGCCCTTTTGCCTGTTTCGGTTTCTGTTTTGGTTCTGGCTGTTCTCTATTTTTCCTGCTGTTACCTGTTGTGTTGCCACCTGCAACAACAACAACAACACACACACAAAACAAAACAAAACAAATCAAAAGCAAAAGCAAAGCCAAAAGGATCAAAAGGATCAAAAATAAATAAAGAAATAACAAATTGAAGAAACAAAAGTGCGCTCGCCCTCGCTCTCTTTCGCTCTCCCTGACTGGATTACGCTCATTTTTCGCTAATGACAGGTAAGCAAAAGCAACAACAAAAACCAAAAAAAAAAATATAAAAACACAAAAAACCACATACAAAAATACAAAAGTAACAAAACTAGACGAGGGGAAAAACAATTTTAATGTAATTTTAATTGGAAAACGTGTAGACGCCAGACACACAAAAATGTGGAAAACCGAAAAATAAGAGAAGAAAATGCTTTTTAGAAAATGTGAATGCGAAGCGTGACATAAAGGAGTAGAAGGAAAGGAAGCTGTCGTATTTGCCGGTCCAGCTCTAAATGAAGCCATCCCCACACAGCTGCAATTTGAAGTTTTTCCTATTTCCATGAGAATTTAATTTGTAACTTGGTTTTTAAAATTCAAAGTCCATCTAAATTTGGACCTTTTTTTTATATATATTAATATTATAAATGCTGGGAAATATACTATCTTGTTAGTAAATATGTTTAATATATAACCATTTGAATCTATATTTTTATAAGAATTTTATGTTGCTAGCAGTTTGTATCTGTAAAATTGTGTCTTTAAGATCTTCCTTTTGATGTTCTAATATAAATAATGTTTAAAAACATCTTTCCTAATAATTCGACATTTTTAAATACCATTTCCCACATTAAAAATGTTTAAAGCTACACCAAAAAAAATCATCATAGAACCTATACTATTTTTACATTAATTCTATACTCTTGAGTATGAAATATTTCTTAATAAGATGCTTATCAATTTAATACTACGAAAGTATAAATTTTATACTCATCTGCACCAATATTTCATAATAATCACTAACGCGACAAACAGAAAAGCACTAAATTCCAGCTAATGCGATATGTTATCGAATTTTCGATGTAGGTTCGTATAAAAATAATACTCAAAAATACACAATTGAAACTATAGAGTATAAAAACTAAACTTTGGAGTATACATTTCATATTTTGAAGTATAAAATCTATACTAAACTCGTTATACTGCTTAAATATATACTTTTAAGATAACGCGTAGAAAGGTTAAACACTTGTTTTTTTTTTTTTTTTTGGTGTAGACTAGTTCATTATAAATCAAAAATTATATAGACAAGGGTTAAGAATGTCGGGATAAATTAAGGAACTGATAGATTAAGCATAGAATCTCGAGATGCATCATAGAATATATAGATAAATCAAACAACTTAGAGATAAACCATTTACTTAATTATATTCTTAAGGAACTTTTATGTATTCCCTTGATAGATCCGTAAGCTTGCTCCAAATATTTTCACAATAAATCTACCATCGTTAAGCTTGAATTAAAACTCCCATAAGTTGCTGAGTTGCTGAATTCCCTTGCCTTTCAAAATATAAAACAATTAAAAATCTCTAAACGAGTATATATGCTATATCTTCCAATTGTTTCAAGTGTGTGTGCCTTTTATTTTTGTTGTATTTTTTGTTCAGCTCTTAACTTTAGTGGCATTCCCTTTTCGCTCATCAACTCGTTTGTTGTTCTTGCTGGGCTGCATTTTCTGCGCTTTTCAGTTTAGCCAATATATCCCCCGTCCCAGGCCCCATCGGGGCTTCCCCCTGAAAACTTAGTGATTTTCCTTTTCGTTCTGTCTCATTGCCTTTTGCTCGCTCGCTCGCCTGATTTTTCTCTGTCTTTTTCTGATGGCAATGCATTTGGAAGCAGCAGCAGATCTAACAAGATTTTTCTTCTCCCCTCGTTTTCTTTTGTTTTTGTTGTCGGGAAAACCAGCATCTTCTTCTTCATCTTTGAGATTTTCCCCCGCCCCTGTGTGTGTGTGTAAAATGTTTTTGTTGTTTTGCCGCTGATTAAATTGTTTGAGAACTTTCGTTTATAATTTGATGCGCCATCCTGCTCTCGCTCACGCTCTCCGGGGGCAGAGCGCCACCCACTCGCCGGAGGTTTTCCGCCCCGAAAAGGCCGCCCACCGTATTTAGTTTCATTTCTGTGTGCAATTAGGCAGCATTTATCTCGTTTAAATTTGCGGCAGTTTACGAAGCTCAGCGGGTCCCGCTTATCACAAAAACCCAAACAAAGCACAAAAGATGCGTGGGCGGGGGGAGGCGGCAGCAGGGGGCGGGATGCAGTGAGAAAAAAAAGGTGAGGTCTCGCTGTAATATACATATTATTGTTTGTACTTGTAAAGGGCGAAAATTATGAAATTAGGCACGAAATAAAATTATTAATCGGGGTTTAAAATTTGTAAGAGCTCATCCTTTATATTTTTAAATAATTTTATAATTATAATTTATAATTTGTTGTCTTAGAAATTAAAACCTGAAACGTTGCTTGAATAAAAGTTAATAGAAAAAACAACACAATTTTTAGGTGTTCAACAACTAATTAAATTTTTAAAATTATATTCAAGTAAAAGTAATTAAAACATCATAAAAGTTAATTAAAGAAACATCACATTAATTGTTGGGAAAATATATTTTACAGAATATTTTAAAGCTTTTTTTTATAAGAAATATTAGTATCTTACAAAGTTTAAATAAGCTTTACTTTTAATTATTATAATAATATATTGCATATAATATTGATAGATATTCAGAATGCTTCAATAATTTTATGTTCAACTTTTATACAACATTTTTCCCAGTGTTGTTAGGAGGCTGGGGCTGAAGCTGAGCCTGAAAGACTGATGAATGCCTGGCTAAATTTAACTTGGAACTTTTTGGAGTCTGCGGAAAATTCAGATCTGAAGAGGAGATGAGTGCGAGGTGGAAGAGATTAGAAAGAATTAGGTTGAAAAGGAAGCGAACGACTTTTTAATAATTTGCAACTCCCCACAGATGGACACGAGAATTTTAAGGCCCATAGTTGAAATTTAAACTTAAAGAAATTTAACATAATATTTTACAAACCAAACTCAAGGTAGTACTTTTGAAGTCGTCACAAATTAATTACTGCCCCTGCAATTGGTAATTTCCCTTCGCCCGGTACGGAACCCATAGAGATCCCAATTGAGACCTCCTTCAGGAGAGAAGAGACCTAAGCCTCAAAGTGGGCCTCCCACATTCTCATGCCCGTCGAAAAGGTCTCCATTACAGACCTACTTACTCAATTGTTTCTCGCTCACTTCACAATGGCTGGCACACGCCATTCCCCCTGCCGGAAAATGCCGGAAAATGCCGGGAAGCACCTTCAACCTTCGGAGGAGGCTCGGGCTTAGGCTGAGGTTCGTTCGATTCTAATGCATTTTCAAACCCTGATGGCAATTGAAATGCTGCTGCAGTGGAAGAAGCAGAAGGAGCTGCAGTAGGAGCATCATCATCGTCATCGTCATCCACATCCACATCTCCTCTTGTTGTTCGGTGTGGCATGTCATCATTAGGATGTCGTCTGTGCACTATAAACTCTTGTGATACCCTGTAATAATGTGGGCAAGGGAAAGTATGCAAGGCAGGCAGTGTATGGGGATTTGTAAAAAGAATTTTTACTAGAGGTTTTTGCTATTTATTTATATTTAAATTAATTTATTCCTTGTTTATTTATAGAATTATTTAAACTAAGCGGCTTAAAGGATTTTAGATAGATGTTTTTGCTATTTATTAAGCTTTAAAAAGCATGGAGATCACCTTAATTTATTTATTTATTTATTTTATTTTAATCAGTGACAGAGTCTGTGTTTAACTCGAAACTAGAAAGGAATAGTTAAAAAATGAGTAATTTTCTTTGTTTCAGCCTTGAACTTTGATTTGTTCTCTTTTAAAAGTATCTTCAAGTATGTTTTCTTTTAATTTTAGCTTAAATTATTGTGTAAGGGGTATTTGTGTCTCGATTAAACCCCAATATATGCCTGATACTTGTTGTATTTTTCGGGGTAGCTGCTTTGACAGCCCCGTTGTCCTGCCGGGCTGCCTGTTCTGCTTCTGTTTCTGCGGCGGCTCTAATGCATTTTTCATGCATACATTTAGCAAACGTTCGCCAATCAGACGATGCCGCTACTTGATGCCTGTCCCTGTCTGTCTCCGATCCCCGTTCCCCCGTTCCCCCTCTCTCACCTCTCTCACCTACAACCCCTCCCCACCACACACCTGTCTCCCCGTCCAAAACTCAACTCGACTGCAGTTTTTTGGTATTTGTCATGTTGACAAATTGCAATGCCAACCAACATATTGTGGAACTGCTGTGGAAATTCAAGGAGCGGGCCAGAGGGAGGGGCTTTAAGGGGTTAAGGGCTAAGGTGGGCTGCGAGGAGCGGGCAGGGGGCAGGGGGTGGTGCTGATTGAGGGGCTACCGCTCACAAGTCCCAAATCCATATGCAAATGCCATTGACAGGTGGGCAGGCGCAGGTAATCTGCATGACAATCTTTTTTTTTTCCTACTATTTTTTTTCGTGTCCTCTCTGTGTTTGAATGGAGTAAATACACTGGGAGAAATCTGGTCATGTAGACAGCAATTATAGGTGTCTGATTTGCCTGAATTATTTTAATTGATTTCGATTTAATTGGTGACACTGGGGAGGTATTTATTTATTGTCTTGTCTCGGGGAGAGTTGAGTCTGTGTTTTGTCTTTAATTATTGGGTTATTAAGTATTAGGTATTAATTATAAAAAAGCCTTTAATAATAACAGATATTAGATATGTAAAAGAATTTATAAGTATATAATAATATCAAGTAAATTATAAATTATATAAATTATATAAATAAAAAAGCCTGTAATAATAACAGATATAAGAGATGGAAAAGAATTTATAAGTATATATCAACAACAAGTAAAATATAAATTACATGTGCAGCATTTTTAGGTATTTAAACTTCTCTGCTAAATTTCACATATTTTCACTACTCCCCTGTTACAGGATTTCTCCAAGTGTAATGGCTAAACAAATTTAAACCTTTATTGGGGACAGAATTTCACTGATTCGAACCAATTTCGACTAGAATGTGTTGGGAAATATTCCGTTTAGTACTACATCTCTTTCCGTGCCCCGACTCTGCCAGATTGCACTCGAACAATTGCATTTTAATTGCAGTTACAATTGCCGCACTTTCGCCGATATATCGCCGATATAGCCCAACATATACATACATACTATAGACCTTTACATATGTCTATATAGAGAATCGGGGGCCCAAAATGCTAATCAGGTTTCGGCCGCTTTCCGCTTCCGCAGTTGATTTCCATCCGTTAATCGCTGGCATTTCGTCGATTTTTCGATTTTTCGGTTTTTGCTAAAGCTTCTGAGAACTGGGCGAAACGGGGGAACGTGTAGATTTTGCGTATTGCAATTATCGGCGATATCTCCCGTGTTTTATATTGTTTGTTTTGTGGTTTTGCCTGGGCCTTGGAGAGAGATGAGATCATAGCCAAAAGGCATTCGGTTCGGGGCGCGCAGCAAAATCATCAAACAGAGAGAGCTTTTGTTTGTTTTCCCCTCAACAAAATGCAAGGGCTGCTCCTCCAGGCTGTTTCGGGGGCTAAAATAAATAAATAAATATACCAGAAATATTAAAACAAATTCACAGAGACACCAAAATATTTATGAGGAAGTGCTGAAGAGATTGCCAAGAGATTAATTGGCAAGATTTGTAATTGAAAGGCTTCTCGGATATTTGCTTTCAATTTTCGGTGACCTCGAACTTTTGGGCAAATTTGATTTATTTTCAATTAGCCTTTTTTTGTTATTTTCTAATATCGCCTTTGCTCGTGACCCTGAGCTGCCAGAGCTTCCCCTCAACTTGGCAAGAAGTTTAGATTTATTTACTTCAAATTAGAAATAAATCTTTTTACACTTTGTACACTTTGTACACACGATTCCAAAGATTAATTCATTTTTCTCCAACCCCCGGAGCCAGTTCCGTTTCTGCTTAGATTATTGCGATTTTTTTGTTATTAATTAACAACTGTACTCGGGGTGTTGACGGACAGAGACTCACGTGAGGCATCTCTCATATTGTTTTCCAGGAATAAGGTATACAGATAATTCATTTGCTAATTATTTAAAGCCACAATTTGCAAATAATGTCTATACAATCCATACAATCGGAGATGGAGATCTGTCTGAATATGTACATATGTGTATATGTTCGCGTAGAAATTCCCCCGAGCCCAGAATTATTCCAGTTTTTTTTTTTCGCCGCCATTGGGGGACTTTGTAGGTCCCCAAACAGGTATCGCAGCCACTCGGGATCCCACTCCAAAGACGAGAAAAATAAAAAATAAAAATACTACAGCAAAAAAAGAAAGAGTAAAAAATGGAGGGAAGAAAAAATCAAGCACTACGGCAAACTTAATTAGAAGCAACAGCAACAACTGCGGCGGGGCAAATAAAAATTAGAAATCTTGAAATGCTGCTAAAGTTGCCGAGCATCTGTAGTGGATACGTGGCTCTCGGGCGGCTCTGGCTTGCTGTTCTTTATTATTCTTTTGCAAAAAAAAAAAGTTTATAAAAAGCAAACTTCGCGCGGGCCTTGATTACGGCTTCTATTTCCATCGACGCCACTCCACAGTCATGTGAATGGCTTATGCTAATTTCTATTTTATTTTATTCCATTTCATTTTTTTTATTTTCTACCACTGTCGCCATAATTGTCGAAGAATAATTTTAATGGAAACGATAATTCTGCTATAATTATTATTCCACAAAGAGGAGAGAGAGAGAGAATCAAGATCTTTTCTGCCTTCAATAGATGGCTTTGTTTCAAACTCCAGCTTTGTCTGCCAAATAATGAAATCATAATGCCAAGCTTCTGAAAGATGACTAATAGTAGTAGCCTTTATTCAGGTCTACTTAATTAATCAATAGACGCAGTTTAGTGAGTGTCTTAGTAATGCCAACAGCCCATTATTAAGTTTTCAATGGCATTGTTATCGGGCCTAAAATGTCCATCAATCATCTGCCTATCGCTTTCTTTTTATGGGAGATGAGAGCTAAAAGTGAAATTATATCGAAAATGAATTTGATCAATCGCTTAGAGGGTGTTGGCTTGTATTTAAATTTTAAATGCTCAATATCTTTCAGAAATAAGCAACTCTGCAACGTAAACTCACAGACAGTTGCAATGACTTATCGATTTATATCGAATTTGTCATTAATAACTCTGTAACGAAAGTTACTATAATAACGAAAGTTGCTATAATCTAAGACCCACAAATCAGTTGCATTGTTTTGTGTTATCGGATATATCGATACAGATTCCCTTTATTATTTTCCTACACGTATATCGATACAAATCGATTTATCAACGGAACGGAAGTTGCACCAAACAGTTGCATTATCACGTTTATCGGATATATCTATATATATTTTGAATGATAAATATCTTACAATCGATATGCGATTGATATCGATTCATTACAAACGGAAGTTGCTGCAATCTAAGACCCCTAAAAACAGTAATTGTCGCCTGCTATCGGATATATCGATACAGTTCCTTTTATTTTTAAATTGATTAGAATCGATTTATCAACGGAAAGGAAGTTGGTGTGATCAAAGACCCCTGAAAACAGTTGCATTATCACGTGTTATCAGATATATTGATATATATTTTTAATGATAAATATCTTACAAGTATATCGATTTATAGTAATTATCACGTGTTAACAGATATATATATATATATATTTTTAATGATAAATATCTTACAAGTATATCGATTAAAATCAATTTATCATAATCATCACTACAAACGGAAGTTGCTGTAATCCAAGACCCCTAAAAACAGTTGCATTATCACGTGTTATTGGATATATCGATACAGTTCTATTTTATTCTTAAATCGACTAAAATCGGAAAGAAAGTTGCTGATAAATATGATAAATATGATAATGATAAAATGATAAATGATAAATATCTTACAAGTATATCGATTAAAATCAATGTATCATAATCATCACTACAAGCGGAAGTTGTTGTAATCCAAGACCCCTAAAAACAGTTGCATTATAACGTGTTATCAGATATATAGATACAGCAATTGCCTCAGGCTCCCTCACCCCCAAAATATTAATTAGAACTCGCCTTGTTAGCGCATTTTCGATGTCACAAACTTTGGCCGACTCCCTTTTTGTAATTGAATATAGCTTTTTTCGGTCAGCCGATACATATAGTTGTCAAAGGGAGAAAGAAAAATAGAGAGAGGGAAACAGACACAATCTGAACCCTGGTGGCCTGCCATTTGGATTTGAATTACTGTCCGATGGAATAATGAAAAAGCTGGGAAGATGAGACTCGGAAACCTTTGCGCAAGTTAATGAATGAGCTGACATTTCGGTTCGGTTTGGTTCAGAGCCATAGCCATGGCCCATGGCAAAAGTTCAAATATTGGTTTGCATCAGTTTACACACAAATTAAAAGTACCGAAAAACTAAAAAGTAACATGCCAAAACAGAGCGGGACACAGAAATGCCACACGGAAAAAGTTGGTTAACTAAAAAGTTTGCACCGTTCCGTTTCGCCCTTGCCAAATGCAAATTCCATATATATGTATATATAGAAATTTGAGACACAAATAATCGAATCTGTACGTACCTGGTACTTGGATTTCTGGATTTCCCTGCGAAACTCACGATTCGGAAGAGATTTTTACTGAAATGTCCAAGCGAAATGTGTGAACGTGACTTTGGAGATTGGGAAATGTGTAAAAAATACTTTTATTTCGTGATTTTTGTGGCGTAATTATTTTTGTACCTGTAATGATCACGAAATATATCTGTGTGTGCTTATTT
This sequence comes from Drosophila tani, assembly GCA_008042535.1. Lineage (NCBI taxonomy): Eukaryota > Metazoa > Arthropoda > Insecta > Diptera > Drosophilidae > Drosophila > Drosophila tani. The sequence goes on along the minus strand of VNJO01005223.1, from coordinate 119,834 downwards.
TTTATCAGTGAGTCATTTGGGGAATTAAATGCATTTATTTAGGCACTGAGTCATGAAGTAGGAGAAAAGCTAAATAATATTTAATAACTTAAACTCCCTTCTTGAACTTCAAGTATTACATATTCCCCAAGTTCCCCCTAAAACTGGGTACATGTACTTCGCACTGGGGAAACTTATAGACATAATCACAACCGTGGCTGATACCAGGCAGCGCAACAACAATGGCAACAATTTTGTATGTGCAACATCGAGAAGCGAAGAGCAAACTAACCACAATGAACTTTGGCAAACTTGGGAGCAGAAACCCAGCAAAAACTCTGAAAGCCCAACCGAAAATGTCAAAAGCCAGGAGCAAAAAAGATGAAACTGAAAACTGAAAACTGAGAGAGCTGAGAGCTGAAAAACAGACTCTACTCTGTAGCTCTGCAGTTGAAGCTGGAAATTCTGAAACTGAAGCTGAAGCTGCGTCGACCTTGCTCCGAGTGCCAAATAAAAGTCGATCATAAATATTTGCCTAAACAACAAAGCCGGGCCGGGGCCGGGGCCAGAAAATAAAGCAAACTTAAATTAGCCATCAGGCCCCCCCAGTTCGGTGCAAAGTTATCCCGCCGTCGAGCTAAAAAATTTGTGTGCCATAAAATGTAAATAACGGTGGCAAAGGACCAAAGGACTCCAGCTGCAGCAGAAGGCAAGACAATGTGGCAGGACCGACCAGACCGCCTCCAGATGCTGCTCCCCTCACAAAAATAAGACAAGAAAAAAATAAAGAAAAAAAAAACGGGAAGTTAAATGAAGATATTTGTTACAGTCAGTGCACCTTGAAATTGTTCTGCGGCAACCGAAAAAACCCCCCAAAACAAACTCAAGGAGCCCCGAACCCCAAAAGCGTGGCGATTTCACTGGGGGAAAAATGTAGACCCTTTAAAATAATTATTTGAACGTATTTAGTTCGGAATATTTAATTTTATATCTTATTTAAGAGATTGCAAATTAAAAACCTAATATAAAATATTCAATATTTATATATAAACACAATATTTTCGCGACGTGTGGAGGCGGCGGATGTTGATCGGGTGTGGCAGACAGTGGAGTCACCTGTGATAAGGTGAGCAGATTTATTGGGCCGAGTTGCACCCAGCAGCCAGCAAGGAAGGCAGGCAAAGGCAGGAAAAGCTGCTTGGAATTGAGTGCTGCAAGCAGCTTAATTTTCTTGAATTTTTCGCTGTCACTTGTTTGTAGGAGATGCTCCAGAGCTACAGCTTATTCTCAGATATCTTGGGATCAATCAATTTGCCTGCATTATGGCTGCATTTTGTATCTAATTGGAGGGCCACTAGGGAAATATTATTGAGAAACTTGTTCTTAGAAAATTAAATTAAATCAAGAGCGTATGACTTATTATTAAAATATTTTTGATAGGTAATGAATAAGTTATTGAGTATATTTTAACACTGAATATGTTAGACAATATTTAATATTTCTTATGATTCATATACTAACTTATTTTTATATATGGTTTATTTGCATATATTTTCAGAAATGATATGTATTTCCCACTAGGTAAATATTATCGAGAAACTAGTTCTTATAATATTAAATTAAATCAAGCACATATGACTTATTATTAAAATATTTTTGGTAGGTAATAAATAAGTTATTAATGAATGTTTTAACACTAAATATGTTAGACAATATTTAATATTTCTTATGATTCATAAATAAACTTATTTTTATATATGGTTTATTTGCATATATTTTCACAAAGGATATATATTAAACACTCCCGACTTGTAGGGTATTTCCCAAGTCCAAGTCCCGTCAGGTGGCCATTCGCTCCTTCAGCGATTCTTGTGGTGTATTATTCCAGCTTATTTTGCTGCTCACTGCTCAGATATCTTTTATAGTCATATCCTGCTGTTTCTGCTTCTGTTTTTGCCGCCCCTCCTCGAGAAACCCCCCTTTTTTTTGGGCTTGGACTGAGAGGGAACTTGAGGGGCGGTACAGCGGAGTGCCAGAGACAGATTATCATCAGTGGGCAACTTTATTAGTGTCATTAGATGCAGTCAAAGCGCACGGCATGGAGCAGAAAATGCTGGCCATGCGATGCCAGAAAACTCCACTTTATGTTCTCTAGACCCCTCTAAACCCCCGGAAGCCCCCTGAAGCCCCCGCCATTCCAATTTTCCATCGTCTTCTGCTGGTTTTCCCAACTCCGTTTTGTGCTATTTTGTCCCTGTTGTTGTTGTTCTTGTTGTGTTGTCTGAAACGACTAACTGCAAATTAGTAGCTACTTCTAGCAATTTATCTGAGCATTGTATGGTCGGTCGCAGGGACGGAGAGCGTGGCGTGCATGGAGGGGTCTAACAGCCGTCGGATTGGAGTCTCATTATGAATACGCGTTCGCAGTTTGGACACTGACAGACGGACAAGCTGACGGACAAGAGCGACTAGGAGGGGGCCATCATCATTGCAGTCATCATTCTTCTCCTCCTTCTTCTGCTTCTTCTTCGGCCGCATCTGCAATTGTATCTCCGCCGAAAACCCCGAAAACTAGAAACATTTCAAATACCATGCCATGTGCAATGCCTCAAAGATGCACTGGGAGAAATCAAAGAAACCAATGCAATTATTATTTTAAAAGTATTAAGAATTTTTCTTTGTGTTTGGAAATGTTTTAAGTAATTTTAGGTATAAATAATAAGTATCTAAGCAGGGGAAATTAATATGTACATTGTTAGCATGTAGTATTTCGCATTTAGAATTTCGCATTTTGCACTTAGCATTTGGCATTTCGCATTTAGTATTGAGAAAATTGGGATTAAGTAAAACGAAGACTTCGGTCCCACTACGATTTGAAAAACAAAATAAACATACATTGAAAAGTTTAACCAAGGAAAATAAAATCGAAATAAAGAATAATTTATATTAAATATTTACATTGTTAGCATTTTGCATTTCGCATTTAGCATTTCGCATTTAGTATTATTATTTATTAGGAAATTAGTATTAAGTAAAACGAAGACTACGGTCACACTACGATTTGAAAAATGAAATAAAAACACTTTGAAATTTGTATCCAAGGAAATGAAATCGAAATAAAGAATTATTTATATTAAAACTACGATAACAACATGCTCTAATATTTTCTGAGAAATATTTTACTAGGGAATAAAGTACATAAGTTTTTTGATTTAGCCTTGAAATTCTCAATAATTCTATTAGAGAAAATGCTTTTTTATTAGAACATTATTAACTACTTTAATAAAAAGAAACCCATTCTATTTTGGGAAACTACAATTTATGTTTTATAATTTAAGTAAGTTTCGGTTTTTCCTCACATCGATTTCAATTATTAAATTTTTAATTAAATAAATTACTTAAGTTTCTCGATATATCCTTGAACAGCCCAATAATTCTCTGGGTGCCTGGCCTCATTTCTCTGGCTATCTCCGTGCATCACTCACCATCTCTGCATTCATCTTTGCTCAAATTTGTGTGAGTGTGTGAGTTTGTGTGTGTGGGTGGAGGGGGGTAGGACCTACCACTGTTAGGTCGTGTGTGTGAGTGTTTCATAAATTTTGTATGCTCATTATTTTCGACTATGCGAGAGATGGCAAAAAGGTGCGGGTCCCTGTGCCTCTTGTCTGCTCCACCTTCTCCCGCTTCCCTTTGTCATCCCTCTGCCCCTGCTTTTTTCCCACCCTCCCCCCTCTGTAGTTTTCCACACCCCCTACCCTCCCCTCGATTTTCCCAGCCCCTTTGCCCTTATATCTACCATTATTGTATAGCTCTCTGGCGTTGTCTGGCGTCCAAAAATTTTCAAGTGATTCAAAGTTTGCCATGTGTGTGTGTGTGTGTTCCTCCGTCTGTGTGTGTAAGTATCTCTCTGATGGTGTGTGTGTGTGTGCCTCTGAGTGTGTGTGTGTGTGTCTGGTGGCAACCTAATTTTTTGGTTTACGTTCAGTTTTAATGGGCTTGGGAGCCCGTCAACGCAGCTCTCTTTCCCTCTAGCCTGGCTTTTTGTTGTTTTTAGTGGTTTGTTGTTGTTTTTACGGTTGTTGTTGCTGTAACTGTTGTTGTTGTTGTATTTGCTGTTGTTGTGGCTGGCAGCATCCTCATCAACAACAAACGTAGGTAGCTAAATTATAGCAACAACAAAGGCAAGAAATGGAGGAAGATGGAGGAGTTGCTAGAGCTAAAACTACTACTACACAGAGAGAAAAACGGATCAAGCTAACAAAATAAAATACTTATTGTATTTTTAATATTTTATCCAAGCTTTAAAGCTGATATTTTCTGACAAATACTAAAGCTAGAAAGCCTCGGTTTTTGGAAATATTTTTATAACCATACAAATTCACTTATAAAAATATAAGAAATGTACCAAGCGGATTAGGATTTTAATATATTTTTTTCTGTGCCTTTTTAGCAAAGTATTCACCCACACAACCGCCTCCTGCCTTCTCCCTTGATCATACTCTTCATCTCTTCATTTGCTAAAAAACAATTGTTTCTTGTTTATGGCCCAAAGGCAAACATTTTAAATTTCGCTCTCTCGGTTTTCGTTTTCGCTTTGGGTTTTCATCTTCTCTTTTCCAGCCAAAAGTTAGGTTTTAGATGCTATGAAAAATAAGAGGAAAAATACCTGGATATAGCAAAAGCAGACTTTGAGTGGGAGATAAGCAATTACAATTTATTTAATTGCGTTTTCTTAGAATACTTTAATAATATAATAATAATAATAATATATATTACTTATATATATCATTAATATACATAAATAAAATCAAAAGTCAAACTAGTTATATTTTTCATGTGTGGTAAATATTTAATTTAAAAAAAAAATGTGACTGCAGGATTTCCCTATACGTTTTTTTCCACCGTTGGTAAATATTTTTCCACTTTATAAATTTGATTGCTCTAGCCGCTTTCTTCGCAAGCTGTGGATGTTGCTCCGGTGCACATATGTTGCTGTTGTTAGCTCGATGTTGCTGCTGCTGCTGCTGCTGCCTGTTGCTGTTGCAAGTGTGGCTGGGGTTGTTGCTGCTGCTAATTGCGTTGTTGTTGCCAAAGCCAAAGTTGCTGATGTTGCTGGTGTTGCTGCCGCTGTTTGCACTGATGTTGCTGCTGGTGTTGCAACCATTGTTGCCGCCGCTGCTGCTGCTGCTGCTGCAGCTTCTTCTCTCCTTGCCAGTGGCTCCATATGGAGCTGAAACTTTTTATGTTGCCGCGGGGCAAGTTGCTGCTGCTGCTCCTGCTGCTCGCATTAATAGTCAGTTAGTATGCACGGTAAACGCTCGCGGTCTATGAGAGTCTGGCTTAAAAAAAAAGGAAACCAAGTGGCTCAACTTTTTTTTATGATGTTTAAAATAGTTTTCGGCGCTTTTTTGGCTCTCCTTTGGGGCCAAAATCAAATGCAATTAATTAATGAACAAGTAAAACATGGCTGGCTAAAAATCAAACATAAGATAAACTTTGGCTCGCCAAACTTTTCACATAAAAGAGATCTGTTCGAATTTCAAGTGCTGAATTATGGAAAATGTTTGCCCAGACTCCAGAAATTATTCAGCCCCCTCCCTCTATAGTTCCCTTTTCAGCTCAGCTTGGTACGAGTACATGTACATACACACTCGGACACTTACCAAACGATTTCCGTTTCCTGTGTTCATTAAACTGTCCGAAAAAGAAAGCGTCGACCGCATGGATACACGATACTCAGATACTTAGATACTCATCGCTGGCCACAATTACAAATTCCCAAAAAAAAAAAAAAAAAAAATTAAGCAAAAAACAAATAAATGAAACACAAAAGGCACAAGAAGAATAAAGAAGGAAGGAAAGCTCATAGAGGGGCTCTGGTGAAGGATTAAGAGAGATTTTTGAATGTAGAATTCAATAAATAAAGTTAGGTACAAAATATTATTGAAATAAAATATTTAAAAAAATTTTAACTAATGATAAGTGGCTGCATTTATTTAAATATTAATTTATTTAATTTATAAATTTATTACGAAAGACTAGTCATCGGTTTTTGAATGTAGAATCTAATAAATAAAGTTAGGTACGAAATTTTATTTAAATTAAATAAAAAAAATTGTTCAGCTAATGATTAGTGGCTGCATTTATTTCAATATTCTTTTATTAAATCTATTTAATCCTTTTTTTCTGTTAAATTACCCTCAAATACTTGCTTATATCTTTTCCCCTTTAATTATTATTACCATCTCGCAGATGTATCTGTGACGTTAATGGCGTATCTGTAATTGGCTTGACGAGATTTCATTACACAATCTCAGCCATTTCTCCTGGCCATTGAACATCATTTCGCACATGTTTGGCTTTAAATAATAGTTGTTTCTTGCGTTTACCTATTTGTACCTATTTTTTGTGTTTTCTTTTTTTTTTGGTTTTATTGTATTTGCTGGTCGCTAATGTATTCAAAAGATATCGCACAAAACAAACGTGGATACAGATACAGATACTTGTCAGCATTGTTGCTGCTGCTGCCGCTGCCGCCGCCGCTTCGCCTGTTGCTTTGAAGCTAAGCCGGGGTCCCCCCCCCCCCGCCCACTGCCACGCCCCCTGTCGACTGTTAGCCGCCCCGCCGCCCCCTATTGGCCAGAAGAGAGGCCACGCACACCGCAATGTGAATGACCCTTTTGTCGTCTTCTCCTTCTCTTTATCTTTCGCTGGATTTTTCAGTGTGTTGGTCTTTTTTTCTCTTTCTCTTTCTTTTCCTTTTTTGTTGTTTGACTTTTTTTTTCGTATATATTTTGTTGTATTTTTCCCCCCTTGATTTTGTTGTTGTTTTTGTTTTCGGTTTTGTTGTGCGGTTATTTCTACAGAGATTTTCTAGCTGGCTCGCTCTCCGTTCATTTGTTTGGCCAGGGAAAATAATAGAAAATTGTGCACGGCAAGAAATGTATGCGGACTTTGATTTTTTATATGAAAAAAAAAAAGATATGGGGGTAAATAAGGTAATGCTTTGAAAGCCAGTTTTGAAACTAAGAATACATAATATTTAAAAAATTATAAGGAATAAGGTTGTAGATATAAAGTTTCTATAATATTAATAGTCGAAGCTCTTACTTGGCTTAAATAATACATTTTTAAAAGAAACCTGTTGCATAATACATATACGTAAATAATTAGTAGTTTATATGTGGATTACTCTTTATTTTTCTGATTTATTTGCTTAGTTTTAATTTTTTAATGTGCTTTCTTATTTTCCAAAATTGTAGTGTGGACGTAGTCTTTTCTCTACTTAATCCTAATTTTCTAATTGTCTTAATTTATCTCTATGCGGAAATTCATATTTACATAATGCTACTTTACCAAAATGCTAAAAGGACCACACTGTGCCATACTTAGTACTCAGTTAATGTTACAAACATTTTATTTTAAATATTTTAAATCATGTTTTAATCCCTTTTCCTATATACCATCCTCTTAAAAACCCATCAGTTCCTAAAATGTTTAGAACTATATTTATTTTTAGCCTGGCTTATATAATTTAAAGTCGGGAATTTTTTTCGCGGTGTAGAAAATTACGAAGTGCGCGACCGTATGTAAACTGAAACCTCACATTAGCCCGCAAGGGGGCCAAACCTGGCTAACTGGGCAACAGGTATGAAAAGCCAACTGCCACTGAAAGGCTCACAGAGAAAGGGAGATGGAGAGAGTGGGAGAGAGGGAGAGGGAGAGAGAGCGTTAGGGTGATCTATTAAAATAATTATCGATGCAGTTGGCCTGCAATCATTTTCTATGGCTTCCCATTTCGCATTTCGCAGAAAATCTTTATTGTTGCATGTGTGCAACGGGTTAAAGAGGGGTTAAAGGGGGTTAAAGGGGGTTAAAGAGGGTGAAACAACAGTGACAGAAATATTAGAGATACTATTCAAAAAGATACAAACAAAAGTTTAAGAACAAGATAATTTTATATTAATTCCCTTAGAAGTTTCCACCAGATTTCTCTTTTTTGTTTGTCCGAAAAAAACCTCGTGACTTAATCCACGTGATTTCTGCGGTCTTTGTTCTCTCTCCAAGAACCCGCCAAAAATGGGTTAAGCTTCGCCGGCTCTCGGGGCAGCTAATTATAATCAATTCCCATCGGAAGCGAGTGCCACTACCCCCGTCCCTGGTGTTTTTTTTTGCGTTTTCGGGGCCATTGGAAGTCGTAATGTATATGTGCAAAAGAAAAAGCAAAGCAAATAAGCGAACGTGACTGGAAATTATAAAATTAACACGAATATTGTTCATGTTTATTTCGGTTTTTGGTCATTTGCCGATGAATTTTATTTGAGAGAAGAGAAGGCTCTTTCATACAACCATATTTTCGCGGACTACGCATTCGATAAATAAATGGGTAAATGCATCGAGATAAATAAGTGAGTAAATATGCAAACCGACAGACAGGTAGAAACAAAAGAGCGAAACTAAAAAGTAAAAATAAAATAAAAAAATAATAAAAAGAAACACAAATACGCTTATACACTCGCAAACAAACAAAAATGTTCTGCGATCATGTGACGATTTAATAAATTGCTTTTATTGCCTTCATTTCGTGTTTGCCGTTGGTCAACCGAAATGCTCTGCAATTCTGTTGGGGTTAAGTCTTTGTTTTGAGATATTTTGAGACAGTTTGAGATACTCAGTATACTCAGCTTCTGCTTAGTTTCAATGATTTATTTTGCTTAAAGAAAATATAGTTTCCTTTAAATTCAAGATCTCTCTGCTTCCATTTATTAATTAAAATAATTAAAGCAGGCCCTCAGCGAGTTCAGTGACTCATTATAGGCAGAGGCAGAGAAACTCATGCACTCCAGTTGCACATTTCGCTGAAATCAAGTGTCCGTAATACGAGCCCATGACTAAGTCAAGAAATGGACACTTCAAGACTCAATATCATGGCTTTCCACCGTAAATGTCTGCCGTGGAAGTGGATATTAAATTACCGAATTGCGTGAAGGGTATACGGACTATCGGAATGGAATCATATCCGAGACTCTGACTCCGAAACATCTGGATATATATTTCAATGAAACAAGTGGAGGGCAAATTGTTTTTATACATATTATTTTTATTTATTTTTTTTATTTTTAATGCTGAGAAGCGGCAAACCGTGATTAATTATATGTGGATTCCGCCAGCCTGAGGCCATATGCACACACACTCTCACAATCTGCTTTAACGTACTTATATATGTCAGGCTCCCTCGAAAATGTGCGGCCATCAAATTGGAGGAGAGAAATACAGAAAAATATAGAAAACAGCAACAATCTAATTGCATTTGCACGCATTTTTCAAATCGTTTACATGGCATTCTAATGGATTTGATTTGATTTGATTTTCCAGACTCTCTCTCGTATTGTTTTTCGCCACCGAAAATTTTGATTGGATTTTGTTGTTGGCCAAAATGAGAGAAAACCCGATATACATATGTGTTTGTCTATGAATTTGGTATTGGAACCATTCAAGTTCAATGTTGCCAGCAAAAGCAAACCAAACCATTTGGGGGGAACACACAAAAATAATGCCCAAAAAGTTGTGCGACTTTGCAACCGAAAACAGTGGGCACCAGATGTTATTTTTTTTGAGTATTTGAAAGGGTTGCCAGGTCTTGGAATATAATAAATCAATAAACCTAATAATAATAGGTAAAAGATGCCAAGAAATTAGGCATAGCCTTATTATCAAGAAAAATAATATAATATTCCATAAACATTGTTTACAAATTATATTATTGATTTTTCTTCAATGAAAATGTGTTATTTAAAAATTATATATGTCTTTATAAAAAATATTTTATTTAGGCGCAAAAAAAAATTATATGTTAAGAATATATATCTTCACTTTAATCTAGCAAATATTTCCGAACTTCAAACACTTTTCTCCCCCAATTCTTTTAACAAAAAGTGGTGTCTGCGATGTCCCTTGTTTTATCTCCCTCAACTTTTATCAAAAACAAACTCACTCATCTTCAGTTGATGTTTGCTTCGCTTTTTTCCTCAGCTCTAAGCTCAACTTTGGATGCAATCCCTGATGGTCAGCTGGGCCGTAGATCTTCAGTCCAGGCAGTCATCTTCTCTGCAAATATATAGATATTCCTCGCTTTCCCCAGTCCCAAGCCTTTGCCGATTCAATCAGTCCTTTAACCCATCCCCCACACAATTTTTGCAACATTTTTATTATTGAAAATTGTTATTTTAGCAGCGAGAGGAGGGCATCGGGCGAAGTTGGAATTGAAATTGGGCGCAGCTGACTGGAACTGTAACTGCTCCTCCTTAAAAAAAATGTGATGTGATTTTTTTGTCAGAGGAAAAGAGGAAAGGAAGGGAGTTGAAGACTCCAGTGTAGCATATTTCCGCCTTGGCTTCTGTCTATCTTCATTGGGATATTTTTTGTTTTTTTGGGTGTGACGACTGTCGCACCTTTGACGAAAAAAAAAAAAGAAAAGAAATGGGAAAATAATAAAAATACACAAAGGCCAGTAGGAAAAATCGGTGGAAAATAGGGAATAGGCAGACAGGCAGCATTCGACACTTCAGTTGGGCTGTCGGGCTGTCAAGTCAACTCAAGTCGAGGCTTCTCATCTCGACTCTGCGCTGGAATCAAGTCAAGTCCATTTCGTTCCATCACTCCGAAACTGCAGCCTATATATTGGCTTTGGCTTTCACTTTGAGCGCAGATTTTTCCCATTTTCCGCTCACTAATTTTTCCGGATGCAGTTCGTCGTTTTCCCCCTCTCTCTCAGTCAGTCTTTGTGTTTTCCATCATCGTCGTCTCTTGGGGCCCGCATCATTGCAACTTCCTTTAAAAAAGGAAAACAGAGAGAGGCCGAAATTGACCTTTGTCTAGGGCCATGCCAAAGCTACACTGAAAGAAATTGTGGGGAATTTAGAGAGATTAATTAGCGGTTTATTTAATAAAATAAATCTGCTTTATCTCAGCAGGGTTCGAGAGAATGTTACAAAAGAGATTTTGTAACTTATTTTAATAAAGAAATAAAGAAAATAAATACATATGCGAATAAATATATAAATAAATAAATAAAATAAATAAATATATAAATAAATAACTGAATATATTAATTATTACATAATAAAATAAATTAATAAATTTATAAATAAACAAACATTATAAAAGACTTATTATTGAGCTTTGAAATTGTATTTACAATTTTTATTAATAGATATATATTCAAGTATTACTTGTATTAAATAATTGCTCTATTTTTTTCCAGTGTAAGCTTCCCATCCTTCCTCCTCCAATATTTTTGTCATTTTGCCATTCTATTTAGACATTAATTATGCTAGTTGGTGCGTAAATTTCCGCTTCAGTTTTTGAAAAGAAGCCAAAACGGAAAAAGGAAAACTACGCTTTCCCTCGCATTGCCCATTGCTCCCTCAAAGTTTTTGTGTAAATAAATCTCTCGGATGCGATGACAGTTGAGCTATTATTCCCATTATTATTATTATTGGCACTAATCTGGTTGCTGTTCGGCATGATTTGGCTCCCTTAACCGATTGCTGATGGTGATTAATGGCTTTGGCTTTGGATTTGGATTTGGTTTTCGATTCGGTTCAACTCTCACTCTTGCTGACCCTCGAGGGCTCTGGGATCTATTATTTGTTCGCTTTTAATTTATAGCATATGGGAGATGACACCTACATATGTACATGGATGGATTTTGGGTTTATTATTAGTAAAGATGTTATCCATCGTTTTCAATGTCAAATCAAGTAAATATTGACTTTTAATCTATTGAAAAATATATAATCTCGATGAAACAATTATTTTAAAATATTTTTTAAGGGTAATTAAGCACAGCAAGCCATTAACTTACGCCCAAATTTAATTTATAATGGCATTGCTATCGTTACATTGGTACAAATGAAGGCTTCCATATAATGATTTATTAATCAAATATCACCTCGGAGAAAAATATATCTTTTACTTTCTTTAGAAGCAAAATCGTTTATATTTCGCTATCTCTAGTGTAGAGACACCGATGCCGTGTGAAAACAAAAGCGAAACCCTATAGCTTAAGGCTGCAAAGCCATTTAATGCCGTGCTGTCGCTCACTCACTCATCCAGTCAGTCTTTCAGTCTTTAAGTCAGTCAGTCAGTCAGTCAGTCAGTCAGTCATCCAGTCATCCAGTCATTCAGTCAGTCAGCCAGCCAGACAGTCAGTGGGCTGAAGTTCAAAGGGCATAAGCACCTCAACGGGTTCTCCACTCGGCAGAGCATATAGTCGGAGTTTGGGGCCAACAAATTGAGTGCACGGAAAAGGGATAATCGTGCCGAAAATCCCCGAAAGGTTTCCCCTACAAAAATAAAAAAATAACATAATAAAAAAATAAAGAAAAGCACAGAAGGAAATCTTCGATTTTTGTTTCCAATGCCAGAGAGAGAGCTCAAAGCGAGGTAAATGCAGAGTCTATTCGAAGAATTTGTGCTGTTTGTGTAGCAAGCAAGCTGAAGAAAAAAATATCGCACAGAAAATTAGAGTGTAGAATAAGGAATATAAAAATACTCTAAGCAAAATTAATATATATTAAGGGGTTTTTTGTTTTAATTTAAAATATTTAGCAGGCTCAGAAATATATTTAAAATCTGACATACTTTCATTTAAAACAATATTTTATCTTAACACCCATCTTCAAGTTAGTTTTTAATCTTTATAATATTTCAGTTCGTAAAAAACTGTAATAAAAACCCCATATTTTATTTCTGATTTGCTTATTTTTTGAGAAATCCAAAGTACCCTGTTCCCTGTAGAGCAACATATAAATATCAGTTGTATATATAACCTCTCGCATGTGTGTGTGGCAAGCGAAAAATGGCAATGTCCAAAAGTGGGAAAAGGGATTTCGGCACCCACAAAAACCCCCCCTTTTTTCGCCGCCAATCTGCCCTTGGGCCCGAAAATTGAAATCGAAGCCGTAAAGCAGCGGCAAAGGATCAGGTTTTGCGAGAACACAACACACAACACAGCACACAAAAAAATAAAATAAAAATAAAGAAAAAGAAAAATGGAAGAAGAAGGGTCCTGGAAAAAGATCTCAACGCAAACACGAAGGAAATACAATAAAAATATTTACCATTGTCGTTGCACAGGTGAAACGATAGCGGCGGCAAAGGGTTAACAGTCGCCAAAGGGGGCTAGGGGGGTTAACAGAGGGGTAAACGCTGCCTTGGACCTCCTTTTGAATGGCCAACAAAGAGAGAAAACATCGTAATAAATAAATGAAAATGACGAGGGCAATTGATTTATGTTGTCGTTGCATAACTTTCATGCAGCACTGTGTGTGTGTGCTGGTGTGTGTGTAAGGGAATTAGATTTATTTCGGGTTTTTCCCTTCGAGTTGAATTACCTTAATGTTATCAGGCAAATGTTTTACTGCAGACAAATGTCTTTTGGAGCTGCTGCCTTTATCTAGGTAAATAAACTTATTTCGGGCATTTTTCGGACATCTGTTTATATTTAAAAATAAATAAATAAATATATAAACAAATTTATTTAAATATAAATTTAAAATGAGTTCTTGCATATCCCAAAAAATAACATTTTAAGTCTGTGTTTTTATGTCAACTTGTTCCAGATAAAGGGATTTAATTATTACTTGGAATTTCTTGAAAAAACCATTTCAGATTATTTTGATCTCGAGAAATAATTCAAGTTTATATAATTGCTAGATGTTATTTTATTAAACAAACATTTCAGCTTCCAATATTACAAAATCTAATATAGTTATGTCTGCTCTAGTACGCATTTTTAGATATTATATAAATATTCTTATTTAACCACCAACACCAGCTGTTCTTAATTAGTTTTTCTGCGGTTTCTCCTTCAATTTTTTCCCTAAAATTAAAGTTTTCTTTTAATAGTTGCACATTTACTTTTACGCTGGGCTTTTTGCTGCGTTGGCCATAAACTCTTGGTCAAATGCGAACGCGGCAGCAAAAATTGCGAATACGTGCACACACATGCGGTCATATGCAGATATATCCATATATATGTGTATATATGTATATAAACTTCACCCATTAACACAGTTTTCACTCAAGTCGGCCAGAAGATATTTAACCCAAATAACAGAAACCCAGAGAGACGGAAGACCGTAGAAATAAGGCAGAAGATAGAAGACGGAAGAACGAGAAAAAGGCTAAGAATGAACCAGCAAAAGTCGTCACAACATCGAGAAAAACGAATGAGCTGTGGAAAGAAAAAAAAAAACAAAACAAAATAAGAAAAACTTAAGCTTAAAAAAAAATATAAAAAGCAAAAAGATTCCAATAGGAGCGAAAAGCTAGAGGGGCTGCTGAGTCAAGTCAAATGCGGCGCCGCAAAGTCACTTTACCTGTTTTCTGATGGCCCAATGCACTGTGGAAAATGGGTATGTCATTTACCACAAAGCCACTTCAATTTTGTACAATACTTTTGAGGCAGCATAATAGTAAAGTATTTGTTTTAATTTTTATTTGAAAATATGCGAGTGTTTTCCCCAAAAGAATATGAAAACGAGAAAGAAAGCTAACTTCGGTAAACCGAAGTTGGTATACCCTTGCAGTCTGTAATTGGATCATTGAAAATCGAACCATTTTAGTAATGTTGAAAAAACATCGAATTTTGTAAATTTTACATTTTACATGTAGAATTTTACATTTTCATATAAATGGACCGATCGATTCTATGGCAGCTATATGATATAGTGGACCGATCTTAATGAAATTAAAACCGTAATTCTAGAACCTTAAAAAACTGCTATGTCTTAAAATTTATAGAAATTCGTTGAAAAACAGAGAAGTTAAATTTTTTTTTACATTAATTTCGCCATCATTCCTATGGCAGCTATAGGATATAGTAGTCCGATTTCGGTCGTTCCGACATATATACTGCGTGCTAAAGAAATAAGACTATGCTGAAAATTTCAGCTCGATAGCTCAAAAACTGAGAGACTAGTTCGCGTAGAAACCGACAGACGGACAGACGGACAGACGGACAGACGGACAGACGGACAGACAGACGGACATGGCTAGATCGACTCGGCTGGTGATGCTGATCAAGAATATATATACTTTATGGGGTCGGAGATGCCTCCTTCACTGCGTTGCAAACATCTGGTCAAAATTATAATACCCTCTGCAAGGGTATAAAAAGGGAAATATAAATATTATTCATAAATAAAAGCCTTATTAAATTTATTATAAATTTATTTTGCATAACTTTGTCACTCTTCCCCTCAATTTATTTATTTCCTGCTGCTTCCTGGTCGCTGAATGCAAAAAAGCGAGAGGTGGCAAAGGGAAAACCCATTGAATTTTCAGCACGATTTGTCAAAAGCAGAGCCAAAGAAAATTCCCGCCCCTCTCGCACATCACATCCTTCCTCACTTTTTTTTTGTCCTTTAAGGAACAAATCGCAAATCTCGCAATGAAAGCATATCAAAGCCAGAACACACGAAACAATGATGAATCAAGGTGAGAAACCGGGAAAAGCCGAGTCGGAAAAATGGGGGGACTAGTTGCTGCCCAGCTCAGGAAAATCAGGGAAATCTCAAAGCTCAAAGCAACGCGGGACTGGAGGGATCGGTGACGTATCAACCTCCATCAACATTTAGTTGACAATGGCAGAAGGTCAAAGAGAAAACCGAAAACCGAAGAGCGAAAAGAAAAGCGGTGAGGGAAATTGCTCTGAATTTTTTTCCAATTGAATATTTCAATTTAGGCGCGGAATAAATGAGGGCAGATAAGTGGAGGGGAAATTCGCCGACGAAGGAAATGTACAGTTAAAGAGAAGGAGAAGATTTGGGCATAGAATACATTATTCAAGTCAGCATTTAAAAAATGAAGTTAGTTTTGAGACACTTGATAACATTTTCTGTCTAATTAATTATAGATTTATTGTTTAGAAGGGATTTCTTCTTGGTCAGATAATGTTTTCTTATCAAAATAAATACAATTTGTAATTAACATTATTTGTTTCAAGAAGTTCAGAGGTATAACTCCATTTACTTAATATTATTATTAAATTTGCTTCCTCTTTCATCCTTACCTTACCTTTATTCCCCCCATTTCCCTCAAATCTGAACTCCATTTTATATAAGCCAATTCCCAGGACCAAACGCTTCCCCTGCTCAGCTCTTCTTCAATTTGTCATTTATTTTCCGCTTTATTTCTTTGCCCCGTCTCGAGCTCAATAAATACTTTTCCTTAATGTAAAACAAAATTTAAATATTTCAATTGGGATTCCCTTTCTTTTTCTCTCTTCTTTCTCGTTGTTGGCAACTTTTCCCCACTTTGGAGTATATTTTATGGTATTATTTTTATTTATTATTGGCTTGTCTGCGGCCTTTCTGCCTTGCCGCCTCTCCTTTCGATTGTTGTAAATTTTTATTTATATTTATTTTGTTTTGTTGTTATCATATTTCATATTCCTGACATAATGCGCACCTGATGCCCAGGCCGCGTGTGGCCAATTGGCCAAAAACATTTTGCGGTGCCGTCTTCGGATATCTTATAGCCAGCCACCCCCCAAAAGCCCCTTCCTCTCGATATTTTCTGATTTTGCCTTGCTTTTTTTTCCCCTATTTTGGTTTTGAATTTTCGCTGAGAGCTTTTCAGCGCGAACATTAGCGGGATTCGGGTTTCTGGGCAGAGAGAGACGGGGAGTGCAATAAATCCAGATCCGAAATGATTTTCTGGGGGGAGCCGGATTGGATCGTTAGGCAAAATACCGCCTCGCCACAACCGCCAGCGCCAGAGCCCCCTCCATTTCAATTTCAAGTTATGACGACGACCTAGTGCCGCTCTAGAGATGAGTGCAAATTATAGGTGTATTAAGACTTTATTAATAAGGAATATAGACTTTGATACAAATATTTTAAAACAATGCAAATACATAAAGCTACAATCATTTAATGCACAATTAAAATTGTATATTACTTTTTATTAAATAAACTTATGCTTCATCTTACTCCCAATGTCCTGTCACAGTCGCCAAGTAATGCATTCCAGACGTAAGACTTTACTTTGCTATATTTGTATCGATTTCAAGGCTATATTTCAATAGATATTTAGCCCATATATATCGTTCCCTTAATGCTTTGAATAGCGATAATTTCGATGACATCTGACATCTGATATGTCCATCACTAGTCCCCTGTCTCATTTATATTTCGATAGATATTTAGCCCATATACATCGTTCCCTTAATGCTTTGATTATCGATAATTTCGATGACATCTGACATCTGATTTGTCCATCACTAGCCCCCTGTCTCATTTTTTTTTCACATCCCCCGTCCACGTCCCCCTGCTTGGTGGCCATTTTCGAAAATGGCTTTGGCAATTTCTTGGTCGCCGCGTAATGAAAACGGACAGGTGTGCACGGCCTGGCCGAAACCACCCACCACCTAACTCCTCCTCCATATGCCGCCCTCTCCGCCACTCGGAGCATCTACTGATTCGCGTAACTTTTCATTTGCGAGGCGAAATGTCGCAGATGACGATGGTCCTTGGGCTAAATGCCCATGTTGATGATGACCCCACACCTGTCGAGTTGTCGAGGGGGGAATGTGGGGGATTTTCGGTGAACTTGATCCTGCATTTCACGCAGGACTTTGACGGAGAAAGGAAGTATTTAAGGTTGGCTTTTTTTCTCAAGTTTTTCTCAATTATTCGAAAGTAACTAAAAGTTACAAAAAATACAAATTTTATAATAGGTGGTAATATGTAAATGTATAATTTAAATAAGAATTTAGTTTTATTAAGGCGAAAAATATATATTTTAATTCATTATTTATTTATTAATTGCTCCCAGAGGTCGAAGTAATATTTATTATTGTAACTATACAATTTAAAAGGATAAATAAAATAAGAAAATTTATATATTACTTGCGTTTAAATTATGAATTGAGAATTACAATATTGTGGACCTTTAAAGTTCGAATTTAAACTATTTATTATCTAAATATATTTGTAAAATTTAAAAGCAACATCAAAATGCTTTATATTTTTATAATATTAAATTATACAATACTAATACTTAAATAGTACTTACAAAAATACTTAAATATAGTATCAATCCAAACTAGTTTCAATATAAACGACATTTTTTCATTGATTTCATGTACGCAAAGGCTTAAAATATTTCTGACATTACTTAATAGATTGACTTTAGGATACATATATATTTTTTCCGCTTAATTAAAATGCCTTTAATTTAGTTGACAATTTACTTTAATTTTCTACTGGTTTTTGTTGCCAGGTTTCGAGTGCATTTTATCTTTGACAACTTTTGCTGGCTGCCTTTTGCATTGGGCTTTCCTCTTTTGTATTCCATTTTCTATTTGCCATTTTCTCATTTAGTTGTTGTTGTTGTTGTTGGTATTGCAATTTCCTTTTTTGTATTTTTTTTGTATTTTTTTTTTTGTTTCTTTTGCAATTTTGTGCGCCTAAGCTCGGCGTGCGTGAGCTTTTGTGTGTGAAAACAGGTTTCACTGATTTTCAATTTCAATTGTCTGCCACAGGCATGTGTGTGTATGCCTAGGTGTGTGTGTGTGTGTGTGTGTGTGTGCGCTGCCTGTGTGAGTAAGTGTGTGTGAGTGTGTGTCTATTTTGTGCCATTTTTATTTGCGCACATTAGCAATTTCTTTTGTTGGCTCGTTGGCATCGTCGTCGTCGTCGGGCCTACTCCTCAATCTGACCTAACCGCATGACCCACCGCCCACCGCCCTCTCAAAAGCCACCCACCTCCCCCCAACAACCACTCCCCACTCTTACTTATTGTTATTGTTACCAGAGCCGCCTCCTCCCCCGCTGTCATCGCCTTTTTTCCACTTTCCACCGAGACGATGTGCGTGATTTTCCACTTGCTTCAGTTCGCTTAACCTCTCTCGATTATTATTATTTTTATTGCTATTGTATCTGATTGTTGCTCATCTTTTTAATACTTTACTTTACCTTTTTGTACATTTTGATGAGAGAGCTTGAAGCTTTTAGTTTTTTCCCAGTTTTATTCCGCTTTGTTCATTAATTTAATGGAATCTGTGAAATGTTCTAGTTTCTTCCCCGTTGCCGGGTTGGTTTCGATGTAGTAATATGTTCTCTTCTTAAATAAATTCGTTAGAAGGTTAAAAAGGGGTTTAAAATATACATATCAATACATTAAAGTAGAAAAGTTAAGCCAGAACACTTGAATATTTGTAAATATTTTATTTTAGTTAATATTTTATATATGTAATAATATGTTCTCTTCTTAAATAAATTCTTGGATAAATAAACTAAAACATGTATACATGTTAGAAGGTTAAAAAGGGGTTCTTAAATATACATATAAATAAATGAAAGCAGAAAAGTTAAGCCAGAACACTTAAATATTAGTAAATATTTTATATATACATGTATCTTAGTATAAATAAATATATATTTTATCAGGTATAAAATATTTAAATAAACACAGAAAATTCGCCCAGCATTGCGAAAACTCTTTACAAACTAATCCTGCTGCGTTTAATAATTGGAAAATACTCACGAAAAACATTTTGCTAACTTTTTCCTCCTTATTTTCTTTTTGCCTTTTCCAGGACTGCAGTCGAAAACTCCACAGGACATGCAATTTCCCTATCAAACGAGAGAGAGCTAGCAACAAGGAACCAGCATCCAGCCATCTCCCTCGCACCATATTAATTTTTATTTTTCAAGTGTCTGAAATACAACGAAAAAAATTCACAAAATACGACAAAAAAAAAGAAAATCGCGGGGCGAAGGAGAAAAGTTTAAAGACGCTGAAGGCAAAAGTTCACATAAAGCAGCGCCGAAAAAAGTTTTTCAATTATTGTAAAAAGTGTTAAAAAGATAGGGACAGAGCGAGATGGGTGCGAAGAGCGAGAGCGAGACAGCCGACAATTATCTTTCATAAGCAAAAAAGTTCGGGGGCGAAACAGGCAAAAGAGCAAACGGAATTTTAAATTTAATTAATTGCTCTTTGAAGTGCCTACGGCCACGCCTACGAAAAGCAAAAAAAAAAAACGAGAGAAACCAATTCCCCAAAATTAAACGCGTTAATTTTTCGCTTATTTCATTAAAGCAGCAGCCGGCCGAGAAAATAAATAAAGAAAGAAATCCAAGCGAGAGATCCTCCAAGAAGTGTGACCAGAGAAAAGAGGGGCGAGGACCGAACCGGGTCACCAGCCAGAAAACCGAGGACTCCGAAAACCGGGAACAAAAAAAAAACAGCCGGGAAGCGGACACCAACGAACCAGGATGAATCCGACGCCCGTGGGCATTGGATTCGGTTTTGGTCGCAAGCCGCCCAGCAAGGCCAGAATGCGCTCCCGCTGGCGACCGCCGGCGAGCAGCAACCCTCTGCTGCTGACCACCACCCCGGTTGCCGCGAGCGAGAACCCATCCGGCGGTCAGGCGGCGGTCGATCCTCTGGCCGTCGCCGCCGAGGAGCACAGTGAGCCCGCGCCAATTAACGCCACAGTGCAACATCAGCCTAATCATCAACACCACCACCGTCACCATCCACAGCAGCAGCAGCAAGCGGGACGCGGCCAGGTGACAACCCTGGCGCTGCTGCTGTTGGCCCTTGTGGCCATAAGCAACCTGGAAACCCTGCTCGCCGTGCGAACCGAAGGACCGCGCAACCGTCACGGACCACCAGGTGAGACTGGATTTTAATTGAATTAATATCTTTATATCTCTTACTATTAAATGGTAAAAATCGACCTCTCTTTAATGTATTTAATTTACCTTCCGTTGGCTCCTTGAAAATGTCATTGATCTCTCTTTCCTTTGACCCCGAATAGCCCACAAACTCCTATAAAATTCCTTGACATGTTTGATTTATAAATTAGGAGGTCTTTGTCACTTTTTCCCTCCCCCCCCAAGACGCGGTGGAAATTGCATTTCCCCGAGCCTGTGCCTTCCTTCCCCCACGTATTGATTAGCACTTCATGCCGGCAAATTAATGCACAAAGCGAACTTTGTCCGTCTGTCCGTCAGTGAGTCTGTCCGTCACTCAGCCTCCCACAGCATTATTTCCCCCAGCATGTGTGTGTGTGTGCGAGTGAGTGGCGGTAACTGTTCGTGTCACTTGAAAATATCGCCCGCAGCATGACCAACATTTCATCCCGTCCCGCTCAATTTCTACAAAAATTATGAACGCCCCGGGAAGACAATCGAAAGAAAGCACAGCCCAGCCAGGCAGCATGTCAGCCCGCAAAGCAAACCGAGAAAAAAAAGAGAGACCGAGATTCAGCAGGGAGGGCCAAAAACAAAAAATTAATAAAATTACAAAAATCGTTACAAACCAAAAACAAAAGCCAGACAAAAAAAAAAACAAAACAACACAGTTGGAAAAAAGCAAAACATAAAAAAAAAAACCCCAAACCGTAATGGGGAAAATAACAAGTGAGGAGGGAAGCGAAAAAAGCAAATCCCTCGCCGCATTTCCCGCAAATTCTTCGCGGCAAGTCGATGGCGCAAAAGTGCGCCAAGTCGTTGGCTTTTGATTTCTGCTATTGCCCAGCAAAAGTAAGGGGTATCAGGAAAGGGAGCTACTTTGCTAAGAATTTTTACTCTTCCAATATTGAAAATATTACGTGTTAATTAATAGATTTATAAACGCTAGAAAAAGTACATCAACAAATAATTACAGACACCTAGAAATATTTATTTGAAATAAAGTAAGTTTCAATTTGATGTTTCTTACAGTGGCTGCGATCTAACTAAGAACGCTCCCCTTAAAAAGTGTGACCAGCTGTCAGTTTGTAGCAAAAAGTGTGCCCAGGTCTTCTCCTTCAAGCCCCATTTCTTCGATAGAGTTATCGATAAAATCAGTTATACAAGTTTTGGGTTCTTAATATAGAAAGATAACATAGAAAATTCTCAGCATAGCAACATGTATTCTCCTTCTCTCTGTTAAATTTAAAATATACAATTCAATGATATAATATGAACTCTAGGGTAACCCCTAGTCCTTACCATTTCCCCCACACATTCCCACTTGTTTATAGTGTGATTATTGCTGTTGTTGCTGCTAGTGCTGCCAGAAATTATGAATCAGGAAGTCTTAATAAGCGCAATTTCAAGTCGTTAGTCACACAAAGTAACAAAAAAAAAAAAAAAAGAAAAATGCTGGAAGCTCGTCCAGCCACGTCTTTGCCAGTGCTCTGAATTCTTACTATATTTTTGCTGCTGCTACTACTACAGCCATAATTGTATATATACGTACATCCAGGCTATTAGCGCCTGTATGGTGGGGAATACTTTATATACGAGTATGGGGGCGGTCAGTTTGCAGTTGTGTTGTCGTTGATTTTAATTAAGTGAAACGTTTTAATGTGCGCCACAGATTTTCACATTTTCAGATTTTCTGCCCTTGATGCAGGCGGCGACTTGGGAGGGGGCTGCTGAAGCGAGGCCAGAGCGGAAGAGAGAGGTCAGGGCGGAATTTCATGGGCAACTATTTATTGTGTGTAGGGGAAAAAATGAGAAGAGAAATGTATAAACAGTAAATGTCAAGACAAGCGATCAAATTGCTTATTAAAGCAAATGAAAAATGACCAGAGGAGCCTGGGAGGAGTTGTAAACGAAAGAGAGGAAAGCTTTTAAATAAAAGCCAGACTATGAGATACCGGGTGATCAGAGGAGAGCTAAGAGTTAAAGGTAATTAAGTTCATATATTCAGGCATATTTAAGGGAGGATATTACTATAAAATCTGGTAATTATTAATAATATACATATTTGATACATTTCAAAATTTATTTTTGTGATAACTCAAACACCCTGTCTTCCAGCAATTGCTGGGTATAAAAAAAGAGACGAGCATGATAAATGTCCAAGTAAGCTATTTTAAGCCTCCTCTAACAGCGATGTTGGAGTTGGATAAGTTCGCCGGATTAGCCAAATGTCAAGATAATCCATTTAAAGAAGCACTAAAGTGTGCTGAGTCTGGTTTTAACAATTTTATTATCGATTATTGTTTTTAAAGTGTGAGGATATGAATAATTTACATAAATTCACAAGGAAAAAATATATGATTAATCTTTGGAAGAAGGAAAAATAAATATGAAAAGAAGAGCTAAAAAATAGTAAAAAAAATATTATAATTGGAAAAAATAAAAATAAAATCTGTAAGCATTAACTGAGTACTAACTATGGCATAGTGTAGCCTTTTTAGCATTTTGGTAAAGTATATTAAGACATTAAGAAAATTAGGATTAAGCAGAGAAAAGAATATGGTCACACTGCAATTTTGGAAAATAAAAAGCACATTGTAAAATTAAAACTAAGCAAATAAATCAAAGAATTAAAGAGTAATCCACATAGAAACTACAATAACACATCAAAAATGTTTATATGACTATTTAGGCTCATTTTTGTAAACCTAAAGGAGCCTGAAATCTCGCTAAAACGATATTCCCCTGTACCCTAGCCAATGAGTTATGTTAATTGGATATTTACGAGCATGTCCCTTGCATTTGGACCCTGGACTCTGGCTTGAAGTCATGTGACAAGCATGACGAACCATTGATGTTGTCATTACCCCCCCTTCTATATGCCATTCCCTCTAAATCTGAGATATATATTTTTATAGTAGTAAGTGCAAGAGGGGAAAGGGAAATAGGGACAGTGCAATTGCAATACAAAGTCATTTAATGCAATTTGCTGATTGCGCTTTGTAGCTGGGCTGATGTTGTTCCCTGATTTACCTTTTGACATTTGAGCAGTGTGTGTGTGTTGTTGTTGGTGTTGTCGCTGACAATGCAAGTCTCTCACAGTGTGACGCACACTTCCGCATCCCTCTCACCCACCCGGCAACCATGGCACTCTCCAGGGTACCCCCGTTTTCGGGGAAATCCCCCGTTCCCGGCTTCCCACTCGTGCAAAGTGCAAAAGCCAAAGGCAGAAGAAATGGCTTTAATGGCATTTAATAAACATGGCACAAACACAAAATTTGCAAAAGGGGGGGGGGGTCTTAACAACCGGCAACCGGATTCAAATTCCAGTTTCAATATGACGCTGGGCTCTGTTGCTGCTGCTGCGGAGAATGCTGCTCCAAAGTTGCTGGCGCTGTTTGAAGGAGTCGCTTGCCTCATCATAACCATCATCATCATCGTCGTCGCAGTCGTCGTCGTTGTTGTCGTCGTCATCATCATGGCGATTATTATGCATTATCATCATCACGAATGTGCTAGTTACAGAGTGACACCCATTTTCAATGCAATGAAATGCAATGCAACGCACTCCCAGCGAAAAGCAATGCCAGTTGACGACGATGTCACTGGACTGCCAACTCTGGATACCCTAAAAAAAGGGATAGAGGGAGGATATACGGGAATTTTAAGGGGGGGGAAATAAATATTTAATTTGTTATCGTAGTTTTTATAAAGATTGTTATTGATTTCTTTGATTTATTTCCTTTTATAAAGATTATTATTTATTTCTTTGATTTATTTCCTTGGTTTTTAATTTTTTCCAATGGTCTTTTTTATTTGCCGAAATTGTAGTGTGACCGTAGTTTTTGTTTTACTTAATCCTAATTTTCTTAATGTCTTCATTTATCTCAAATTGACACAGCGGAATTGGAACATAATAGCGAAAATTCATATTTACATAATGCTACTTTACCAAAATGCTAAAAAGGCTACACTATGCCATAGTTAGTACTCAGTTAATGCTTACAAATTATTTACTTAAAGAATTTTAAGAGGGAAAAATATATATTTAATTATTTATTTAGAGACATTTACCTATAAGCCTTATTTGGGATGCAATATCTAGTTTTTTTTCCTTTTAAATTAAGGTTTTTATCTAAGGTTGCTCCTTGATCCTTATTAGTTTATTTTTTAATTTTATTTTTGTATTTAAACTTATCAAAAAGAATATTTTTTATTTATGTAAAAGCGCATTTCCCATTCGTTCTTAGCCCCTGCAATCCTCCTGTCTGCTGCTCGTTTTCAGCTTGCTTGTTGCTGTTGTCATTTGGCCTTTAATCACAGACGACGGCAGGCAGCAGCAACATCATCAGCAGCAGCAACAGCAGCACCAACTGAAACTGCATCTGCAACTGCAACTGCAACTGCGACGGCAGCAACATCCATTGGCAACCGCAGCATCAGCAGCCAAAAGCCACTGCCACGGATGGTGCTGCTGCTGCTTCTTCTTTGCGCCGCCAGCACACACACGCTCGCACTCGCACTCACACTCGGCAAATACACTCGCAGAAACACAAGCACACAAAGGCAGCACCGGTGGGTGGCTGTTGACCGCAAAGTTAATTGCAGTATGTGTTGCACTCGCTTTTTGTTGCTGCCTTTGCTGCAGCAGTTGCTGCTGCTGCTGCCGCCTTATGTTGCTGCTGTTGCGGTCGCTTGCCCCGTTGCGGGCAAATAACTTTGCTAATACTTTGACCAGCCCAAAAGGCACTTGGCAAACTTTGCCACCACACGCAAAGCACACACAGAGTTACACTGTTAGAAAAAAAAGATCAGAAGAGTGCCAAGGAAAGCATGGAAAAAGGTTTACGCAAAAAATCATTAAAAAATGATAATTTTCACATATGAAACTCTTTAAAAAATTAATTAATTTTTTAAAATAAAAAAATCTAACTAATGATCGATCTAACATCTGTAAATGATGGTGTATATTTTGAATGATTCTTTATTTCTTATTTTCTCGCGCGTCTGTCTCTTGTGCTTCTTCTTTATAAAGTGAAGTTGGCTGCGCCTCCTTCCTATATTTATCGTGTTATCGATACTTAATACAAAACTATCGAATACATACAATGTTATATTCTATAACAAGATGTTCACACTTAATGCTACTTACATAAATCATAACAACACGGTCACACTTAATAATACTTAATATATATACATATGTTTACAATTCTAACCGATAACTTTTTGGTATAGATATATCTGTATGAATTATAAGCCCATTTCACCTGGCTTTTAATAAAAACAGTTGTTACATTTACATATTTCTCTCTAATTTAAAGATACTTACGATTTAAATTCTTTTCTTTAATATATAATTTTCAACCCCCCATTACAACCCAAAATCGATCCAAAAATATTTAGTATTTCTGCCAAGCAGAGATATTAACTTGACCGCTGCTGTCCGACTTTCGCCCCGACAGTTTGGCAACCGTTCAATGCGAAACTGTCGCGGCCATTTAAATTCCATGCCAATGTCAATAAATATGTTCATTGGTGTATTCCGGTCCCGCTCGCCTCCTTTCCTCTCTTTCTAGCCAGATCTAGCGACCTCTCTCTCTCACTCTCTTTGCCTCCTTGAACGAAGGGGGTGGAGAGGGGTTTGGCTCAGGTGAAACCAGTTCAAACTGCAAATCTCCAAACGCAGTTGCTGCTGCGCTTGGCTGCATGCTTTTTTTCTGCTTTTGCCTTTGCTTTTGCCGGCCGGCTCTAATTTTTATTGCTTTTGTGCAGTCGCTTTCAGTGTTGCAAATTGCAGCTTAAAAAAGACAGCGACTAGTTTCTTAATATTTATGAATCATATTGGAGAATAATTTATTATCGAATAATTATCGATAATTAGCATTAGCGATGGCGTAACAAAGCGTTATCTATCGATTTTGTATTTACTGAGAGGTTTTATTCGCTCAAATTGTGTAATTTTATTATAATGCCTCAAGTTAATACAGGAACCAGTTCATAGAACGACATGATATTGATTTTATTTTAGTTCGCTGCCTAAATCCTTTGATTTCTATTAAATTTTCCCCGTTAACTGAAAAGTACTTTGTTTTCTTTCAGTTTTCCAAGTTACGTGTCATAATAATAGCCACAAATTCAAATACAGGATATACCACACTGTAAACTAAATGTAAATAAATTATGTTAATATGAGACTTTACCTAAATACTGGCTAAATGATCATCTCCGCTGCTGAGGAGCGTTTTTTTCACTCTTCTTTATTTGTTTCTGTTGCATTCTCATCATCCATCGCTGCTCTCTCGCTTCCGTCTCGCTTCGGTCCACAAGAGAGACAGAGAGCGCGTTGGAGTGTTGATCACTGTGCGAAAAAATAGGTGCGAGCGTGAAAGGGAGAAGGAGGAGGATAAATGCCGGTAATAACATCATAGGTCAGCCGGTCGGTCGCTGTTTTTGTTTTTAATTTCATTAAATCCCCCGCTGGTCACATGTCTCGCTTTTGCTGTCTCTTTCCACCCAAAAGGTATTTAATGCCTTCTTTTTTTTCGTTGTATTTTTTATTTGTGGTTGTTGCTTTTGCTATAAACAATATTTTGCTCTTCACTTTTGTTGTTTTCTTTATTGCCGTTTTGTGTGTGCGTCGCGCCGTTATTGTTGTACTTGTTGCTCTTGCCGTTGTTGTTGTTGCTTTGTCTGTCTTTCATTTATTTATTTTTATTTTCCCTCTCCCTCCCTCTGCCTCTGGCCCACCCCATCCCGCGCTGGCTCTGTCGTGCAGCATTCGGTGCCTGGCACCGGCGATCACCGTTTCAAACACACACAAACACAAACACAAACACAAGCTCAAGCATCATCAACAACAGCAACACCAGCAACAACACCAATAACAACAATTACAACAAGGCAGACAGACAATCGTCGCTCAGTGCATTTGCACCGTTGTAAGAGAGAGAGAGAGAGAGAGAGAGTGGGAGAGTGTGCGGGAGAAGGAAAAAGGGAATATTGGAGTGGACCAAAGAGGAGAGACAGTCCTTAAAAATCTAATCAACTTTTCTTCACCTGTACTGTTTTTTTAAGGGGAATGTATAGTTTTCCCCAAGAACATGTTTTAAATGTCTTGCATTCAAAGTTGAAATAAAAAAATTATTTAGAGAAAACCAAGTCTTATTTTTTTTCTAGCAAACTAAGATTGTAAATTAAGAATATATGTATGTAATTGTAATATATTATATCCTCTGTAATAGGTCCACTCTAGCAAACTTAACATTCTGTACGGAACATTTACATGCAAGTGTAGATCGTAAGTGTGGATAATCCGCTAGATAAAATCCGCCATCTTCGTGCTACTTTGTTGCTAAAACAAAAACGATATAAAGTGTATAATATTATTTATGAGTTGTTTAACAACAAATGCATAATGGGCACACTTAATTAGTTACAGGAAAATGCATACCGATAGTCTATCAAAGGGTTAACAGCTCATATATTAACATTTTCCCCTTGCAAACTTGGCATAAGCTTGAAGAATTACCTGTCAAGTATTTCCTATCAAGAAAACGTATTCGTTTTGTAAACATATATATAGTAAGTATTATTAAGTGTCACCATGTTGTTATGATTTATGTTAGTAGCATTAAGTGTGAACATCTTGTTATAGAATATAATATTGTATGTATTCGATAGTTCTGTAGTAAGTATCGATAACACGATAAATATAGGAAGGAGGCGCGCCAACTTCAATTTACAAAGAAGAAGCACAAAAGACAGACGCGCCAGCAAATAAGAAATAAGGAATCATTAAAATTAAAGACCATCATTTACAGTTTATAAAAATTTGACTAAATTTCCTGTCTACTATTTTTGTTTAGCCTAAAATCTCAAGAGTTCGCTTTGGATTTGACACCCTCCAAAAGTTCTCATTGCCAACTTAAGTACGTCTTGTCAGCAGTTTAGTTTATTCCCCTCATTGCTCTGCGAATTGATTTATTTTCCCAGCATTTTCAACGATTCATTTGAGGCTTTAATTGCAAAGCATTCAAATCCCAACCAATTAAGCCCTAGTCAAAGTAAATAAAACGAAAATTCCAGGAAGCTGCCCGGCTATAACATGGAAACTCGTTTTAAATTCTCTTTTCAATTTGGCCGCAGATTAAGTTGCCTATTTATTAGTTGATTTGTTTTTTCGGTTTTCCAGCGAGTGGGGGATTTTTCCGAAATGTTGCACAAAGTTCACTTAATTTGTGTAGCTCATAAATTCTTTACGAAATATTTTTGGTTTGCTTTGGCTTTGGCTATATTTTTTGCTTTATTTTTTTTGTATATTTGCGATTGAAACTGAAACCGTATGCCGCCGCGCATCTAAATGGAAAATTTCCTTTATTATTATTTTTTCCGCTACCGGGCAGCGTTCATTTTGTTCATTTTGGGGAACACCTGCCAGAGAGAGTTTTTGAATTTTGCAGTTTGCTGCATTTAATTTAAATAAATACTGTATCTGGATCGATAGCGTTTCAATTATAGAAACCAAGCCAAATCGGGGCGAAAAAAGAAGCAAAACCATTTACGGTTTTACGGTTCGGGGGGTATTAACATTTTGGTAACAGACATAAACCGCTTAGGCATCAAAAATTTAAACGAAAAGGGAATGCCTATTTGTTATTATCATTCTTATTTCCCCCCAAAATATTTTTGTGTATTTTCAATCACCTTTTCCCGCATTTGTTGTCAATATTTCTTTGCTAATTGACAGGCGGAATCAAGCTCAAAGTCATTCATACAATATACATTTATATTTCAATGGATTTCAATGGAACAAATCAATTTGCAATTCCATTTTCTAAGCTCAATGACAGGATCATGCAAAACTCTCTGTAATAATAAATAAATACGATTTCCATCTCCGACCGCCACAAAGGCAAACAAAGCTTGTTTAATAAATAAATAAGTTGACTAATCAAACAAGGAAAAGGAGCTTTGCTGGGCGGAATTCAGGCTTAAATTAATTAGTTTTGAACCAGAATTAAACAGAGCTAGCTGGAAATACTGATTAAATAATTATAAATTAAAGATGTAAGATTATGGCAACTTTGGCATACACCAAAAAAAAAAAAAACAGAGTTTAACCTTTCTACGCGTTGTCTTAAAAGTATACTCAAGCAGTATAACGAGTTTAGTATAGATTTTATACTTCAAAATATGAAATGTATACTCCAAAGTTTAGTTTTTATACTCTATAATTTCAATTGTGTATTTTTGAGTATTATTTTTATACGAACCTACATCGAAAATTCGATAACATACCGCATTAGCTGAAATTTAGTGCTTTTCTGTTTGTCGCGTTGGTGATTATTATGAAATATTGGTGCTGATGAGTATAAAATTAATACTTTCGTAGTATTAAATTGATAAGCATTTTATTAAGAAATATTTAATACTCAAAAGTATAGAATTCATGTAACAATCGTATGGGTTCTATGACGATTTTGTTTTGGGTGTAGAGTACAAAATAGATACAACTTTAATTTGCTTTCTTAATTGGTCTAATTATAATACTATGTTTTATGCATTCACCCCATTTAATTATGCCACTTTTTAAGTGAATACTTTAAGCACAACCGTCGGCTTTGAACAATTTTAATTGAAATTTAAACAAATTTTCGGCAGTTTTCGGGAAAACTTTCTCCTGCGCTAGGTGGACTTCCAGGGGGTGGCTTGAATAGTTTCGGCGGATAGTCTCTCCCTGTCTCTATATATATGCAAACAATATGGCAACATGCATACCTTTACACACAGCCAAACATGGCATATTTTATGCATTCTAACTGTGCTTTCTAATGCCTGTCCTCGATGCTACACCTGCCCGTGTGCCTGTGTGTGTGTGTAGGGAGTGCGTGTGTGTTTGTAGGTGTGCCGGCTGGGCAAAGTTAATTGTTTTTGAATAATTAATTACACACTGCGCGGCAGCAACAGCAACAGCAACAATGCGAATTTATGTAACCGGCAAACGATGATGATGGGGAGTGGCAAAGGCCGGGTTAAAAACTATGGACAAGAACGGGGGCCAACAACAGGCTAACGATTGTAAGCCGCCATCAATGTCAATAATGAGGTTTTGATTGCCCATCCCTGACGGACATTTTTCAATCGCCAAGCTTTCGTCGCCCTGGAAAATAAGGGCATTTGACAAGTGAATATCCCATTAAATAATTCACAAAAACAGGTGCCATTTAGGGCATTTTATTTTCTATGCAAGCCCCAACTCTATATCCTCTATTTGCCGGAGCTTAAGAGCTCTTAAAACCTCTACCAATTTAATTGATGGCAACTCGATTAAGCCCCAGCACTCTACGGCCCTTAGTCATTCGTTATTCCGCCATATACCCAAACATTATTAAGTTTTAAAATATTCCCTTTCATGTTGCCTATATACATACTATATATACATATATATATTTTATTTTTTTCCGTTTGGAAAGCTGCTGAGCAAATAGTTTGGCCAAAGCCTTTGGGGCAGGCGGCGGGCGCTGGGGTTTAAATCGATTTTTCGCTCCTTTCGCCGTTGTTTATTATTATTTTTTAATCAACTATTAAATTGGGTCCTGCGCCAAAATGAATCGAATTTAATTTGCCGAAAAATACGAAAGACCTGGCTGCCACTGCCTGATTTTTTGAATATTTTTTTTTGTTGGCGAGTCCTTTATTTTCTGTTTGCGGATCCCCTCTATATACCTAATGAAGTTTTCGCTGTGCAGTTTTTCCCTTTATTAATTGGGTTGAAATGGAAAATTGATTAGCAACAGCCGGCAATCAGCGGGACACCTGTGGATTTCTCTTTTTTGCTATTATCACAAAGTGAACGATGTAGAGTTTTTGTTTTTCGGTTACAATGGGGTTTTATTCCGCGAAAATTGATGTAAATTCTATATATTATAAAGAAAAATATTGGCGAGATCTACAAACGAAATATATTTATTCTTTTAAAGTTGAAAATATTTTTAATCACTAGAAAATTAATTGAATTGCATTTAATTATTTTTGAATAATATAAATTAGTAAAAGTAGCAAGCTCAAAGGTTGATCCTAATTTTCTTTATGTTAGAACTAGAATTATAACTTTTTTTTTAAATACAGAAAAATAAGCTGGGTACCCTTTTTATTTTTGACAACATTTCAGTGCGCTTTTTGCATAAACACGCATTTTGTTGAAGTTTTTATTAAATAATATCCCAGAAAAAAACACTCTCATGTATTTTCTTTAAGCCTAATTTGTTGTGACGGTTCGTTATGGCTGTGATGTACTGTTGCGAAACGCACTGTATTGCAAACAGCAGCAAAATTAATTGAATGGCACAATTTTCTGGCTGAAAAGCGCAAAAAACACTCCCGGCCCGTAGGCATCAACACCCGTGTTCCTTTTTGCTCGAGAGGAAAAACCATTTGGGTCGTGATTTTTTATGATTACTTTTTCGCAACTCCCGCGAACGGACGGACGCTCCTTTTTGGCGGACAACCTTCCGTCCCCCCTTTATTTTTTTATTCGGCTTGCATAAACGAATTTGCATCGTCGATGCGATGAAATAAATGCGAGAATTTATACATTTAACGTTATTTTTGCATCTCCATCGGATGGGGGTAAAGCCTTTGGATCGACCACGCCCCCACAACGCCCCGTAATGCTCTTAGCCTGCCGCCATAAAAAAGTACAAATAAAAACGAATAAAAAAGAAGCCGAATAGCTGAACACAATTTAAATTTGCATGTGAGTTCGGGTAACTCGATAAAAGCCCTTTACAGAGAGCCATTCCGATAGAAAAATCGGGAATCCGATTAATCGGAAACAAAAGTTATCTAATTCGAAATCTATCGAACTTTTCATACAAACTTATTTGGACATAATCCTTAAACTAGGGTATATCCCTCAGAGCATTCCCTGTACGTCCTGGGGGATTTAGGATCGAGTCGATTTACATGCGAGTTGATTTCGGGTTACCCGAAAAAATCCCTTTACAGAGAATAATTTCGATAGAAAAATCGGGAATCCGATTAATCGGAAACAAAAGTTATCTAATTCGAAATCTATCGAGCTTTTCACACAAATTTATTTTGGTAAAATCCTTGACCTAGGGTATATCCCTGAGAGCATTCCCTGTACGTCCTGGGGGATTTAGGATCTCTCTAGCAATTTCTCCTGCTGCATTCCTGCCCGGGAATATTTCCCGAAACTTGCGTTCAAAAATGCGAAAAGGACTTGCTGTTGCCCTATTGAATTAGTGCTGCACGCTGCCATTGCAATTGCTTGATTAACTCTTGTATAATGCAGGTGGGCCATAACAGGTGAACCAGGTGGATCCAGGGGCGCTGGCTCCCGAAAGGGGGTCGCGAGGAGTTGTTGCATTCCTGCGATATTTGTGTGTTGCCGTTGCAGTGGCAGTCGGAGTGAGTGAGAGAGAGTGAGAGGGACAAGTCAATGACCATAAAAGTCAACACTCACTCGACGCACGCGACGCGAAAGAGAAGGCATTAGCCGGCAGTGAAAGAGAAGGCAATAGCAGGGGGGGAGGTACATCTAGCGGCGGAGTTTTCGCCTTCCGGCAAAACCTGAAAAGCTCACACACTCGCACGCAGAAAAATAGAAACAGCGGCGGCAAAAAAATAAAGGATATGACACTTTGCAATGCAAATTTCAAGTAGCTACAGTAGCTCCCCTCTCCTTATTTCTCTCTCTCTCTCTCTCTCTCTTTGTGGGTACACACCCCACCAGGGTGTGTGTGTGACATATTTAAAATAAATGCAGTTTAGTTAGTCGAGGTGTTTACACTGTCACCGATTTCCAGGGCTTTCGTATTTTAAATTTAAAAAGTATGACCAGTCTTAAAAGCTTAAATTAAAAATATAATAATTTTCCTTGAAAAAAAACCTTAAAACTAAGTAAAATACAAATATAATACTATGAGTAGTATTTCAAGTACTTAAAACCAAACAAAAAAACCCTTGCTAAATTATAAACATTAAATTAAAAGTTAAGTGGGTGTTTTTTCTATTCCAAAAATAAATTCATATTTCTTATTACTTTTACATTATGTTATAATATTATTTATAAAATATTTCATGCTGTAAGCATTAATTGAATAATAACTATGGCATTGTGTAGCCTTTTTAGCATTTTGTAAAAGTAGCATTATATAAATATGAATTTCCGCATTTATGTTCCAATTCCGTTGTGTCAATTTGATAAGATACGATTAAACAAAATTAAGATTAAGTAAGAAAGAGACTACGGGCACACTACAACTTTAAGAACGAATACTAAAACACATCAAAAAGTTAAAAAGAAGATCACGAATTTTTACGAATTAATTTATAAGAACTCTAAAAGTTATCAAATATATATTGTAAGCAAAACAAGTTAGGAAATATTTGACAAATTTAAACATTTAAAATAGAAGCCATTAAAAACATTTAATCTCAGTGCAGCCGACATTCAAATGGCTAAAATAAAAGACTAAGCAAAAACCAAGAGATGATAATGATGATGACGGTGGCCAGAACCAGTTGCTCCGCCAAAGCCCGGCCATAACCATTAGCCAGCTTCATTCATAGAAGCCAAAAGCACAGTCAAGAGATGGAATCTTTGCGGCATGCCGAGAGCTCGTCGCAGAAGAAAAAAAAAGGCTACCACATATAGCATATAGTCGGATATAGGCTCTTGACCAGCTGTGTGTGTAGTGTGTGTGGTGTGTGTTAACCTTCTGCAGGGGAGTACAAGCCCGACCCGAGTGTTGCTCAATCGCAGATCCGACTGCTAAATGCCAATTGCATATTGCAAATAGCAAATAGCAAATGCCAAAGCCCCTGGCAGAAATATATATTGGCATTTTTTGGCTACGAATTAAATCCAAAATTGCACAAGTGTTTCGTTGCTGGTGGAAATCTATTAAAGAGAATCCCTTGGAAGAAGGAACTTCCTAGCTTCTCCTGTCACAGCAGCAGCAGCAGCGGCAAAAGTTTTTAATTACTTGCCAGACTGGGATTGAAAGCCACTCCAATGATTGATTACACACTGATAGCAGTCAAGGTGACTTCGGGATATCATCTTGCACTTCATCTGCCACTTGCTCGCCTTCGCTCGCTGCCTTTTTTTCCGCCATTTTCTATTGCGAACTTCATCCTCGCTCGGAGTCGGTGGACTTCCTCTCGAGTCCCTAAGTATCTCCAGTGTTTATAAATTAACTTGGCTTCGCATCCAACCCGATGCTAGGAGGCAGCATCACCTTTGCCGCTGCCTGCGCGTTTACCTTTACCTTTTACCTGGCCGAGAAAGCACGCGAAACCCACCGTTAATCACCTGGTGGCCCCACACCCCCTTAATGCTACTCCCGCCCTTTATGAGGGCCACTGCATCTCTGGCCCAGTTACATCTTCAGATACCTCTTACAGAGGGAGAGGGGTTTTATAAGTTATAGAACTGCTTGCTCTCATTTCTATAATTTATATAAGTTAAAAATTAATATTACAAAATTAAAAACATCATAATTTCAATGATTAATGATAAAGAAATTAACAGAAA
The DNA here is from genome assembly GCA_008042535.1 of Drosophila tani. NCBI lineage: Eukaryota > Metazoa > Arthropoda > Insecta > Diptera > Drosophilidae > Drosophila > Drosophila tani. Next base: position 84,578 of record VNJO01005223.1, on the reverse strand, counting down.
AAAATATACATAAGTATTTTAATGATTTTAATATAGGAAAATAAGCCTTAATGTCTTACTAATTCTATTAAAAATCTTCTTTATCTTTACAGGTAAATATACAAAATATAAATGCTGAACATGACCAGAAAATAAGTAAGCTTAACATTAATTCATCTAAATAAATTTTATAATATTCTAATAAAGGGGAAAAATAGAAAGAACCTTAAATTTATTTATATATATATTAATACCCCTTTAATTAATTTCTTATAACTCTCAGACATTCCAATATATTATTTTTTTAATAGGATACTTCCCCTTTCGAACCCCTTGGCTGTCCAACACTTTTTTCCATTTGTTTTTTTTTTTAGCTCACCTCTGGCCGGGATTCGGGTTCGTTTGGTGCTAGTGCACTCGCCATCTGCCGCCCACTCATTAAGATTCCAAGCTGGCAAACTCTCGGCCAACCTTGTAGCCATCCACTCGGCCCCAACTTGCGCCAACCCCTTGACCACCCACTCGGCGAGGAGGAGCTGGCGCTTCCCTTTGACTTTGTTGCTGGACTTGTTTTTCACAAAAATGTCCACTCAAATGGCGTTTAGCGTGCAATTATGAGTTTCTCTTCTGTTTCCCAGCTCTTCTCTATTTTATTTTATTTTATATTTCTTTTCCCCCCTAATTTTTTATGCTTAAATGGGACGTCTGGTGCGGGGATTAATGAAATGATAATGTTGAGTAACTAAAAGATCTCTTCGTGTTTCGCGTAAACAGATTTATGCATTCTTTATTGGATGCCGTTGAACTGAAAAATTATGAAGAGTTTTGCGTGAAGGAAATTGTATTTAATTAAAGAGCAAAAAAGGAGAGCGCTGGACTTTATTTAAGACTGTAAATAGTTTTATTTTTCCTTTAAACCTTAAATTGGAAATCTGTTTATTACGATATTAACTTGAAGAAAGATATTAACTTGAGAATTTAAAATATTTTTCCTTTTAATATTAATTTAAGTATAAAAAAATGTAATTCTATTGTTTTATTTATTTTTACTGAATTTCCCTAGTTTTCCCCATAAATACTTCAGGTAATTCCGTGGTCGAATATTTCCCTCGTTCCTGCTCTATATTTCCTCTACACTTTTCCTTTTTCTCCCCCATTTTTTTCGGCAGAAGCCTCATCTGATTGTGTCTCATTTGCAATTGAGAATGTTCCTTCTTTTCCCCCTCAAAGAGACGACTCGCCGGCTTTAATTGCTGTCACAGTTTTTGTTTTTTATTTAATTTTTTTTTCCTCTGCTTCTACGTCTGTTGTTGTTTGCCTTTGTTTTGATTCTATTCACCTCCTCCCCGGGCCCCTCGCCAGCAAACTTTAATTCACATTTGGGGGCGGTGGGCGGTCGGCTGGGGAAGAGGAAAGGGGGCATGGCCGGCATTGAGGCGGAACAAAGCTGACTTAATGACTCCAGCCGCCCACAGAAGAGCGCAAAAAAAAAAAAAAAAAACCAAAGATGGGGATGCAGAAAGTATAAGTAAAAATTTAAAATAAAAATGTCAGCCGACAAAAGAAGAAACAAATTAAAAAATGCTTTAAGAAAAAAGTGCGGAATTTAAATCAAATTTAAGGGAATGGGGCAAAGCGGAGTGCTTACATTTTTAATGGTGACTTAGGGATGGTAAAAGGTAACAAGTTCACTTTTATATATCGAATCATATATCGAATTAACTATCGATTAATATCGGTTTTAGTACTTTAATAATAAATACTGGCAAATGTATAAAAAGCTTTTAAAAATTCCTTTTACTTTTGCATATCATTTAATATTAAAATAAATATCGTATTGTATTATTCGTCTCAATAGGGAATTAATATATCGATTATGTGTGTCATCTCCAATTCCATTTGGTTTTCTCACTTTTCACCGCCTTGAAGAGCGTTGATGGGGAAACATTTGCTTTCTACTTCTTGACATTGACGAAGATTTTAGGGAGGTTAGGGGTTTTCCTTACCTCCCCCACCCCGCAATCCCATTTCAGGTTGACCTTTTCGGGTTCTGTGAATGTGACTTTCATTGACATTAGATGGGGGATTTGTTGCCGGGGACTTGCTTATTAATTTACGTCAATTAGACGACGGCAAAAAAATATTTATTCATTTTACTTTTCCACATTTTTCCTTTGTCCGCCCGCTGATCTAATCAAGCCGGGCGGGGGGTCTCTAACTCACCCCCTACATCAGCGGCTCCCCTTTAACCCCCTAATTGATATTCATTGTTTTGTCTAGAATCTTTCTGCCTGGGGATCATAAATCTTTAATTTGATTGAGGCCGTCGATGCGATGAGGGTCTTGTTTAAGGCGGATTCAATTTACTTCTCTTGCATTCAATTAAAATGTTTTCATTTTTCCATTTGCTTAGTTAATAATTTATCAAAAACGAAACGAAAAAACAGAAAGAAACTCGTTGACAGCTTCATTGTGAGAGAGCAAGTTTTGGGAGTTTTTAGCTAATATCTAAACCTACTTCGCATAACAAATTAAATTAGTTAAACTAAGATTTGCCTCTTAAATAATTATTATAATAATAACAGTAATTTATTTATTAAGCCCTGCTTAAATTTTCGCAATAAAAAACACCAAAAAGGTATTATCAAATCCACATTTAAAAAAAGTTGAGGCCAAAACTTTTTGGGCGCAAAGTTCGTGGCTTTTGGACAGTTTGTTAAAATGTGGCCGGCCACGTAGATTTCGCATATTGTTGGTAACACACGCGCCTATTAATTAGCCAAAAGTCACTCGAACTAAATCGCACACCCAAACACACGCTAACGAACTAACTAGGGGGGGTGTCCCCCCACCACCCACGCCCCATTCGAAAATTATATAAGCTGCTGCCTAATTATGGGCGTGGCTCCTGGCTGCATTTGAATGTTGGCAATTTTCGGCTATTTAAACAGCATGAGATACAAAATTAAAGGGGGTGGAGACACCGAGAGTTGGGCAGCCGGAAAACCCAAAAAGAGAATTTTACAAATTTTTTGATTTGTGGCTAGTAGTAGCGTTGCGTTGCTCTGGGTTTTTGTTTTTGTTTTGGTTTTTGTTGGTCGTCGGTGCCGGTCACCAACTGTAGCCGATTGTATCTCCAGCGTATCCACCTTGATGCCCCTCGATCCCCCGAAAATATTTGAAATACAGTAAAGGCGGGCCATGGTGTACTTTTATATAATTATATATAAAATTTAGGGGCCACTGTGCGTATGCGTAATATTTTGCAAGGCTTAAAAAATAGGGAAAAATAATAATTAGGGCAAAAGGTACAAGACAAATTATTGTAATAAGTAAGTTGAAAGATACTTAAAGAATCCTAGGATCTTTGTGAGATTTTTTTTTTATTTTGTCTTTATTTTTATTGTTTCTAAAGACCTTTTTACAATAAATATAAATTTCCATAATTTGTGTTTAATATAGAATTTAAAATATATAAAAATTATCTCCCATTTCCCTTATAGCCAATTTTCCCTGTATTTGTCACTGGTGGCCAGTGGTCAAGCGGCGGAGGGAAGTGGGTGGGGATGTGGGTTGTTCAACGCCATTGACCACGAAAATTGCTCATGCATGGCCGAAAAAGCGGGGGTAGGTGGTGGTGGCGGCGGCTTTGGGAGGCTTGGGAAAACCTGGGAGCGGAAAAGCGGGAAAGCCGGGGCATGTGGTGGCACTAGTTGTGGATCGAGTGCGTGCGCTTTTCGTGTTAATAATAATTGACATTATCGTTGCTATTTGTTGCTGCTTGTTTTTGGCTTTGTTGTTGGGTTGTTATTGTCGTTGCTTTGCTCTATTTATGCTTGTTTTTCCCCTCATCCCCTGCCCCTGCTCTCTGTATCGCTCTTCTGGTGCGTTTGTTTTGGCCTTTGTTTGGGTATTTGTCCACAAACATTCTAATCAAAGTTTATTAATTCACAAATTGCTACACTTAACTAGCAGCCAGCACAATGGCCGATGGGAAAGCGAGAAAAAGAATTGGAAAATGCAGTTCAAACATGGAGAGTTCATAAAGAGGAGAGTGTATACATTATTCTTTAATTATAATTTTAAAGCTGTTCCTGAACTTAGATTTCCCTAAAAACTAATAAGAATGCTGTGAAGTTTCTGGGAGTGATTAAATGGGAGTACATCTATTTAATATATATTTTAATTCAATAAAAAATCTGTGAATAATCTGAGCTGCCACTAAAAATAGCCAGAGTATATATTCTCCATTTCGTGACCGAATCAATTTTCATGTTAATTTCGCATATACATTTTTTTTTATTATTGTTACTGAACCTATTACAGCAAATCATTGGATATATATATAAAATGTTATCAACTGCCAACTGCGTGTGTGCGACATTCATTAAATTTTCTGCGCTGCCACTTAATTTTCTTGTTTTGCAATTTTCATTTTCATTTTATTTTTTCTCCCAATATCTTTATGATTTTGGTTTTTTTTTGTTTTTTGCCTTCCGATTTTGTTGATTTGACAACAATTTGCATGCAACAATTTATTGTTGATGGTCAATTGTCAGTGGGCTGTGTGTGTCAATCAATGTTGACAATGTTGCGGACAAGGGGGGGTGGGGAGGATGGGGGCTGACGTAATCAAATTGCAAAACGGCAAAATGGCAAAAAAAAAAAAAAAGGAAATAAAGGAACATAAAAGAGACAGAGACGAGAGGCGATAAAAGCGAAACTCAATTATTTGAGATGCGTCGTCACCTTGAATAATTGAATCAACATTTTGGACAAAACTCCCCGTTTCCCTGCCCTTCCGTCTCGTTCCAGGGGTCTGGGTCCTGAACTTTGACAATTGAATTACGAGCTTCGCATCGAGTACCAATGTCGAGTATCGGGCATCGAGTATATCCAAGTTGAATGTCAGTGGCGATTGAATCGGGGGCAAAATGGAAATGCAATTAAAATCAAAGATGTCCCCAATGCCAGACTGCAACAAAAAGAAAATAAAGGAAAGAGAGAAGGAAGAGGGCAGTAGTAAAACTTTGCTAGTCTGGCTTTCCTAATGGCAGTTTGATTGAGCAACAATCGAAAGTTGGCTCCCAGGATGGCAGGGCAATTATGAAAAATGGCATAAGGAAATGGGAGAGCCCTTTAACTATTTAAATGGTTTTTAAATCATCGAAATAAGAGGGATTCAGGGATATTATCCTAATTAAATCATAAGGAAATAGCTCAACGGGTTTCTATAGGTAAATGTTTTTAATTCATAGCCAAACTTGTCATCAAAAATATATAAGACAAAAAATTTATATTTAAATATTAATTGGAGAAAATGTATTTTTATAATATAAATAACAAAGATATAGACATTTAATAAAGCATTCAATATTGGAATTCGAGAAACATGTATATATTCAAGAGAAGAAGTTAAGGAAAATATAATAAAAAGGCACTTAAACAATGTAAAGAAAAGCCTTATAGTACCCATAAATTTGCTGTAATATTTACCCTAATTTTAATGAACATTATGGAATAAAGGCTTACTTCTACATAAGACTTTTGCATTTATTAATATTGATAATACATTTTTAAAATTCAGAAATGGCAATTAAATCTATGTTTTTCATAAGAAATCACAATGTACTTAACCTAAATTTTGCAACAGACACAATCTCTATAAAATCAAAGTCTTTCCATAATATTTAATGAGTTCTCAGCTTGCTATTATCACCCGAGCACTTGCAAAAGGCATAATTAAGCTTTCATCAAATGACTTCATTTCCAAGAAAATCAATCACATTAAATGACTCAAAATTAGCTGGTGCAACATTTCTAAAAAAAAAATAATAACTAATGACCTGCGACGATCTATTAATTCCGATGCCATTAAAAATCTCTCTCGCCCGAGCTTAATTCGCTGGCATGTCGAGTTCATTTATCACTCCGGAACTCGTGTCGATTTAGCCATGTGAACTACTTAACCATTTGGAAGCGAATTAATTTGCCATAACTAAACTTTTTCGCGGTCATAAAACATAAAGTTTGTTGTATAGAATTTTGTACACTTTTATGGTGGCTCATTGTTCTCGACCAAATAATGTATTACTTCATTTAATTGCATGCTTTAAAGTGTGGCAATGTTTTTACGGCTTTTTACCTACCGGCTGCTGTCTTGTACAAAAAATAAAATAATTATGCAAATTTATTTTGGCTTTCTTTCTTGTTACTTTTGCGGGAACAAAGTAAATAAAGGAATTCGGATAAGATAAGGGAGTTGAGTTGAGCGTTGAATTAAGTTCACTGTCTTCGGTCGTGTGCCCGTCTCTATCGCTCTATCTTGCTCCATCTTTTTCCCTCACTCCCCAAGACAATGAACCGCAGAATTTATGTGTGCATTTGTGTGGGTTTTGCGTATGTGTGTGCAAATATTTGAGTGTCGCCTATTTGTCAATTTTCCCATGCTTTTCGTTTACGTATCAATGACCCAAGGCAAGCGGCGAGCGGCGAGCGCCGATGGCATGGCAGCTGTTCTTCAATTGACTTTACGGTTTTCTATTTGCTCGGCTTCGGAAATTGAAAGTTTTTTGGGGTGGCAAAAATTCCAGGAGGCCCCAAAAGAGTAATAAAAAATGAAAAATATAAAGAGACCCCGACCGGAATAAGCTTTTGTCGGCAGTAATTCCATTAAGACCTTTAAAACTTTTGCCAAACACTCCAAGAATTATAGTTGATGAACTTTATGATTGAACCAAACACAAGTTGCTATTTGCCATGAACTTTTTGATGGGTTTTACAAATTTTAAAAGGAAAAAGGATTTTCTTAATGACCAGGAACTACGAAATATATAATAAAATATTATAAAAACTTAATATTTATAGATAGAAAAAAACGGAAATGTCAAAATCTTATTTTACTTAAAGATTGTATTGATTTCCGGCTATAAATATTTATGTAATATGATTTTTAGCGCTTTTACTCTTACATCAGAGCACAGAAAAAATCCCATTAATTCTCCACATGAATAGAAGCTGCTTTGTGAATGCAACAGCCACTTTAGTTTGTAATATTACTTATTGTTTTACATGTTCACTGTTCAATATTCTATATGAATTTCCTAAATTTTTAATGATTCACCATTTCCGCACTTAAATCAGTGAGCACAACAGTGGACAGGAAATGTAATTATTTACATGAATTCCTAATTGTTTCATAAACGTTAAGCTCTTTAAAAATTTTGCAATTGGACTGTGGTGCAAGAATCCACACAAAGGAAATTAAAAAAATGTTTTAAATACCAATTTTGATTTAATTAGCAGAAAGCAAAGTGAAGGAATCCCTTTTTCGTCATATTATTAACTGAAATATTTGATTTTTATTGAAAGCCAAATTCTTTTGGCAATTAAAGCAGTGTGTGGGCTGGACTGACTATTTCATGCAGAAAATGGCCGTCGGGCAACGGCTTTTAATTGCAATTTCATGTTGGCCAACATTGTTGTTTTTCCGTTATTGTTGTTATTGGCTTACGCACAAATATTTGGCTCAGTCAAAGGCCAAAGAATTGCAATAATAATTATAAAATTAACAACAATAGCAAATAATGCAGATTATTTTTAATATTAAATGCCAATAATCAACATAATTAACAAATTCATCGAGCTCAATTGGACAAAGTCAACGGCAACGGCAATGGCAGCGGCTTTGCCAAGTAGCAATAATAATGGCAACAATAATGGCAATAATAACTTGGCCATAATATCTGCAATCTCTTGCCGTCACCACAGCCTCTCCCTGTTGCCACTCGAAAAGGCTTAGCAAACTTCGGGGAGCGTTCAAAGAGCGCTAAATAAATTATGCGCAAATGCTTGAATTATTATCGTTATCGTCGGTTGACCAAAAAGGAGGCAAGGTATTATCCTTCAGGAGACAAGAGGAATAAGCGGAAAATGCAGAGCGATAAGAAGATTAAGATAAGTGGCGTTGAGGTCCAGAGATGCCGTTGTGGTATTTGAAAATTTCGAAATTATTCGCTTATTACTATAAGAGGTTGGAAAAAGTATAGGTAAAATTTCTAGGTATATTATAAATTTACTAAAGAAAGTTAAACATATTTAACAAAAGTTAAATATTTAAAGTATAGAAAAATAAATATTAATATATAGTTACAATAGTTTTTTTTTAATTTTTCATTTTATAAATTATTTTCTTTATCTACTTTTATGTAAATGTCTTTAAAATTTGTTTATTGTCTAAGGCGAGAATTTGTTATACGCTATTTCTTCAAACGACTAAAATCACTAAAAATATATGTAAATAGAATATTTAATTTTAATTTTCTTAAATTACTTTAATGTAAATTTCGTTGAGTTGTATTCCTTATCATTGGGGGGAATTTTTTGTTTGGCTTTTCTTTAAGAGCATGAAGCTTTCAAACATATTTAAAGTTTTAGCAAATTTAAAAATATTTTTATTGTTAATTTTCTTAATGATTTTCTCATATACATACATTTCTTCAAAATACGTTTCTCGTCATTTAGGAAAATGTGAAAGCTAATACCTGAATCTATAACAAAGGGCATACTGTGGCTTATAAAAAAAAGAATAACTTGTAGGCTGCACAATTTTGAAGAACGCGAACTAATCCAATTACAAAAGCGCCAAAAGTTGAGAAGAACTCTCAAACCAAACTGACCTGCGGCGCCGCCGGCAGTTTCTGCTCCATTTGGAGTGCGGTTCGAGTGCGATAAATTCGTAGAGGGAAGTCCTTCTAGGGGGTGGTACTTTCTAGCTGGGAGGCTGGAAGGCTGGGAGGCTGCCGCCTGGTAGGATGTGGCAGGATGTGGCCGAAACAAAACCAAAGCCAAAACGAAACGCTGGCAACGGAGGCCGAGTGCGGTTGCAAGGCATTGAAACCAATTAACGAACAATCAACTCGGGCAACCGCAAAATCCAAAATGTTCAGCGATACGAAGCGAAGGGGTTTCGCAGGGTTCCAGTTTCAGTTTCAGTTTCAGTTAATAATACATATGGAGGGTCGTACATATAGTATATCAAGTTGGGAGAACGATATGCAACTGGCTGAATTTACAAGCGTGTGCACAACTGCATGCAAAAACCAATTTCCAATGGCGACACTGCCGCGTACATCTGTATTTAATGCTCTAAAATACGCCATAAAAAACACAAAATAATAATTAAAATTTAAGGGTAAAAGATTTCAAGTTGTTTCCGGTATTAACGCTTAGTGAAAACACAGTTTGGAATATTTTTAAATACCCCTTCAATTCATATAAAAATTAAAAAGGAAAATAATGTCAAGGGAGTTTCAGAAATCATTTAAAAAATTCCAATTCCTAGTTTTTTATTTGTATAAATAATTTACGGAATTATTAATATAAATTAACCCATCTAAAGGGTATTTCTCAGCGCTGTTAAGAACCCCTCGCATATTAAGCCGATTTAAATCTCGACCGCTAAAAATTGAACATGATTGCTGCATTAATTTCCCTCACTCTGTTCTCGCTTATTTTTTTTTTTTTATTAAATATAATTTGCTGCAATTTTAGTGAAAACATGCAACAAATAAAAACAATAAGCATTTTAATTAAACTACAATAATAATCAGCAAAAGGCAGGGAAAACACTGGTGGAAATTATAGTAAAAAAATTATACCCGCACAAGCACACACATTTAATAAATCATTTTGCATTTAAATGGCAAATCAAATTATATTTAAATATGCTCAAATTGAGCGAGCACATACACACAGCCAGCGGGTGATTCAACAAATTCCGATTGCATTCGCAGACAGAGATAGTAATACATAAACCGAGGAGTCGGAATAAACAGGATATATAAACACAAATCCACAAACAAAGCTAATCGGCAAAAGTTGCTGATTTCTGCGTTAAATCAATCAAATTAGCATTCCAATCGAAATGGCTTCGAGCAACGCCAAGACTTTGGCAAGTTAGTTTCTCTAAATCCATCGCGACATTGATGTAAAGACTTATTCTAGAAATAATAAATAATTTGTGGCAACTAATCATTGGTTTTTTAATTAGATCCATGTCTTTTTAAGCTAAATAAATAACATGGGAAATTATTGGCAGCATATAAAGGCTTTATAATTGCCCGATAACAACCACGCGTTTTTTATATGCGGTTATTAATAAATGTCAATAATCGCCAAATTTATTTCCCACTCATTACTCAATTTGGAATTATCTTTGATAATTTAATTGTGCAGTCCAAAGTCCGGAGCTTGTAATTTAATCAAATCGGCGTCAATATGTTTATTAAAATAAAGCCACAATTTTAATTACCCCATTCCCGATTCATTTCAATCAGTGTAATTCACGAATGCCTATATTTATTTGTTTAATTAAAAATAATAGAATAATCTGGTCAAGTGTGAAAGTGAATTGCTACAATGCTGGAACTAATTTGTATCAATGGCACCTTTGTTTCCCTATTAAAATCTTTTTTTTCTAAAGCGAAATTCCAATATCTTTTGAGCAGCACCTGACAAATATTTACAATTATTTACAATTATTTACAAAAAAAAAAAAAATAGCCTCGCAAGCCAAAGCGTGAAATTAAAGTTTTTAAATATATAAAAAAGAAAAAATAAGCAGAAGGCGGCAGACTAAAACGAGCAAATAAACGTAAATACGAAAAAAATTACAAAAATGTGTGAATGAACCAAACAAAACGGGATGGAAGGAGAGGCAGCGAGTTGGCAGCACTTGGCGGTCATTGTTCCAATTTCTAACCATTTTTTTTTTCGCCCATATATATGTGTGTGTATACGTGTGTGTGTGTGTAGTGGTGTGGATTTTATTTTGTTGCGTCCCAACTTCTTCTTCTTCTTCGCTTGCCAAGTGTTGTTGTTAATTTGTTTGGTTGTGGCGCGCATTTTTCACACACTACTAAACAGCGGTTGGGGGAAAGAGAAGCCCGGGAAAGTCCCCTCTCATTCACTCTCTCTCTCTCTCTTTCTATCCTGGTTTTTTCTCCCCTGATATTTTATGACTTTGGTTTTGTGCATTAAAGCCTGCAGCAGCGGGGCAGGGGGGGAAAACAACAGCCAAAAAAAATATATACAACAATTTAAACATTTGTATTCGTGCCTGTGGCTCGCATGTCAGGTTCATCAACAACAATAAAGAAGACAACGAAAATAGAGCAGAAAAAACTAGTTCAACAACAACAAATCAGGACACTCGCGCACATACATTCTACAATGCCAAATTCAAAGCATTGCAGAGTGGTCTAAAAAGTATCCTAAATATTTGAGAAAGCCACATCAAGCACTACTCCAAGGATAGATTAATGGAGTCTAGGAATACGTATAATAATATGACTTAATTTATATATCAGCAATCCAATTATGTTATTTTTAATAATTCAACAATGTATTTAAAGTCAACAACAATACAACAAAAAAGAAAACCTCAACGGAAACGTAAACATAGTTTCAATAACAATAATAACAAATCACCAATAATACAACAACGTATCAATAACCTTTTCTCAAAAAATAAATAAGCACTCAACATCAATTTACCAACAATTCACCAACCCACCAACAACAATAGTTTCAACAACCTTTTCAAAAAAATAAACAAGCACTAAACATCAATTTACCAAAAATTCACCAACCCAATAGCAACAATTTAAAATGCCCAAAATAAAAATAATAAAACCAAAGACATCAATAGTAACAGCTTGGCAAGACAAGTAAAAACCATTACACCACACATTGAAAACTTTACAGAATATAAAATGGTGTCAAAAATGCTGCTATGATATATATTCCCGCATCTGACCAATACAAGTTACACTTGTTACAAATCTATAATGGAAGCTCATGTCATGAGCGCTTGTTGAATGCCACATTCAGCAAATATCACTGACACTGTTCAACTGGTCGTATACGCAATTTGTGGCAGCTGTGGAATGCACTCCAGCTTAGTAGAGTAATATTTCAAAAAGTATTTTCAAAAAGCGCAAAACAGTGTTCTGTTCCAATAACTGTAATGAGTAATGAAGCCACTGATGTACATTTTTGATTGATGTGACGGCTTATCTAGGCGTATACGTAATATACTGACTGCACTTTATTTCTGCAAAAAATGTACAAACAGAATATGCTATACTCCCCCGTTTTTCTTTTGGAATAAGAGCCGAAAATTCCATTAAAATCTTAGCCAAATCCCAACAACGTGGAGTGCACGTAAAGTGAACTTTATTAAAGCCGGACTTGAAGGCGAAAAAAATGGAGTTTCAAGAGTGCGAGTGGGGGTCATAAAGGGGTTGTGTATTGGACAATATGCAATGTTAGTTCGCTGTTTCTACTTTTATTTTTCCCTTACTGTTTCTGTTTTTTTTTTGTTTTTTTTTTTCTGTTCCCGTCCAGCGATTAAAAGCGCCGCTTCACACACTACACTACACACCCGCTCTTCGCATGCATACGGGAATAGATAAAACTGAACACACACACTCACTCACTAGCTCAAATAACAGGAGATGGCCGGCAGAGTGGGTCCTCCTCCGATATAGAGAGGGGGCGAGGGCGGCTGACAGCTGCCGTCGGCTTAAATGGCGCTTACAGCAAACGCAGAAATTCGCGCCAAACAAAAACAGAATCCGGGAGATAGGAACAGCTAGCAGAAAAAACAACAACAAAATCTAGAAAACATAAAGCAAAGGTATACCAGAAGTACAGGTCAAGTTCGCTAACTGGAATACATTTTTAGGGAAAGAAAATATAGAAGGACAAAGAAAAAAGAAATTTATATTAAAGAAAACTAGCAAAAGTTATTAGTTTACCATGAATTAGTATTATAATTATTTTATTTTCCATTCTTTATTTGTTTAAGAATATTTTCATAAAGAAAAATACAATTTTCGGTATAAAGCATTTATCTCTTAAGACTTATTCTTATTATATTTGTTAACATTTTTTTAAATTTCTAATTCAAAATTTAGTAAAACAAAAATATGATAAATATATAAAAAGCCACAAGATAATAATTTTATAATCTCTCAAAAATGATTTCCAATCTTAAATTCTTATTAAACATATAAAACTATGTAAACTTTTAATTAAATAATAATTGCTACCTTGCACTTGGCGAAACATATTCCCTCTAAAGTTTAAATTCAATTTAGGGACCTTTGCCTGTGGCTTCAAAAATGGAATTAACGCTCGCATAATTGAGCGCAAAAATTGTAACTAATAAAACAGGAAAACAAAAACTCGACAAATTCAATTAAAGCCGCAGCCAAAAGCGCCGAAGAAGCAGAAGCCCAAATCATTGCCAACACACACTCACACCGCACACACACACTCACTCAGCACACGCACACAAAGTGAGTGTGAAAATTAAATTTGCCATGCTATTAGCATTTGTCTACGCAGAGAGTGCGAGAGAGAGGGGCCGAGAGGAGAGAGAGAGACAGAGACTGATGTGAGCGGGAAGATTGGGTGCTTTTTTCGGGTGTTTCGGCTGCTTTTCGGGGGGTTTTTCGGGGGTTTTCCGGCGGCTTTTGATGGATAGTTGAAGAAGCTCCCCTTGTCAGACACGTGTTCGACTCGACTGCCTTGCTAAGCAGTGTTAATGTGACATTTCGCGGGGGCTGGCGGGGGAGCTACGGCTTTTGGTTTTTCTGTTAAATTTCAAGTTTCATCTGGTAAATTGGTAAATAATTCGGCAGGGAAAGAACGAGCTGCGGCGGCGGCGGCGGCGTGAAGAAATGCGTTTTTACACGCCCGACTGAGCTCTGTGGCCCACTGTTTGTGCAGTCAAATGTTTTATGAACAATTGAACAATTTAATTGGGCTTCAATTGAGTTGCCTTCGGCGGAAAGTCAAAGTCAAAGTTAATTGTTTAAGTTAAAAGCTTCAAAATATGCTTGAAATAATTTGTTTTAAAATATCTAAGGCGGAAATTAAGGTATTATTATTATGGTAATATATTTATTATACTTTTTAAGCCTTGAAATCCTTACACTTTTTTAGAGAGTGCTTACTTTTTTACCTTAACTGTAGAAAAAATGTAAGATAAATGTGATTTTGACATTATAAAGTTTATAAAATATTTTAAAAGTCAGAATTAAATTATTATTATTCTGTTAATACATTTATTATGCCTTTGAAGCTGTGAAAAGAGTACCCCTTCTTAGAGCTTACTTACTTTTTTATTTTTGGATATAAACAAACGATTATTGCATACAAATAATGTAAGATTAATGTGATTTTGACTTTATAAAATTTATAAAATATTTTAAAAGCCAGAAATAAATTATTATTGTTATGGTAATACATTATTTCCCCTAATGCTTGCTGTATTTGTTGAGAAAAATAGCTTAACAAGCTGGTAAACAAGCTGGCAGACATCGGGTGACCCATTTTCCCGCTGCAAATCATTCATCTCTGTCCCTTGAATCGAATTTATCAAAGTCTTTTCGGAGTTGACCAATATTGCATATGGATTGTGCATATAATAAATGTTTATATTTGTATTTTTCTTTGCCAAAGGAGTCAACGATCTCGGGGAGACCGAGACCGAGACCGAGGCGAGTTCATTCAACCTTTCACACTTTTCACACTATCCCCGTCCCTCTCTGGCATCCGACATCTTTCGATTTTAAGTGTCAATTTTTTTGGCTGCCCCCCTGGCCCCTCTGGCCCCTCTGCGTCTCGGTTCCCCGCTTTCTGATTTGATTTTCGTACGCTAATTCAATTAGATTTATGTACGCCATTTGACATAGTTTGCTCTCTTTCTCTCTTTGGGTACAGCCATCTCTTTCTCCCTCCCTATGGCCATCTCGCTCGCTCGGGGTTTTCAGCGAGTGTGCGAGGGTGGGTGTGCGAGGGTGGGTGTGCGAGTGTGTGTGTGTGTGTGTGTGCTTGGTTTATTTATTCCTGGACATGTCGCTAAATGGGTTTTCTTGTTTGTTCAAAATCAGATCATGGCCAATAAATCAACACTCAATTCGATTTCGTTTGAGTGTGTGCGATGAGTGTGTGCCTGCAGTGTGTGTGTGTGAGTGTGTGTGGATATCAAGCAAATTGATTTGTCCATTTCTTCGAACAGGAGGTTAACTAAACACATGCCCCGATGGCTGGTTATGCAAATTAAGACAGGAAGGGGCCGTCCGTCCGCCCAGCTTAATAACCGAATCGCCTTAAAAGAAAAACCAGCCCAAGGAGTCACAGTCAAAGTCGAGAAAAACCCGTTTTTCCACCGCCAAACAGCGGAAATTGTTGCCTTTTCTCTCTCTATTTTTTGTTGTTTTGTTTTTATATTTTTTATTGCCAAGCCAAGTCAAAGACTCATAATTGATACGCAGAAAGAAAGGGGGAAAATGCAAGAGCTGGAGACACAAAACCAGTTGGAAACTGATAATGAATTCAGGAGAAACTGTGTCACGGAAAAATGATTGGAGAGGGGTTGGGGGGTGGAAAAGCCACCAAGAAAATGGAGAAAAAGTCAATTACCTTTTTGATTTGAGTGATTTGAAAAGGCGCCATTTGATTTAAATTAATATTATTAAGCATAGTAATTGAAAGTCATGAATGATTGATTGATTTAATTAGAATAATGGTCTATGTTTTTCTTTAAGAGATTAACTTTAATAAGCCCTCCATCATCTAAATATTAAAGAACCTTCTCTTATTTAAATTATTTTCTTGGAAACCCTTGGCTTGAACTTTCCACTGGCCTTGATCGAAATAAATACGACCATGTACTATATACCAATACTTGACTTGGCATTTATCCTCAATTGAATATTGCTTTTTGGGACAAGACATTCAGAATTTTACACTTTGTCTGCTGCTTATTGGAATAATTGAATTTAAACTTGAATGATCGCATCGATCGGCTGTTCGATCGACCGACCCTGGGGGGAGAAGGTGGCGATGAGGTGATGCTGATTTAATTAGACGTGCCCAGCAATCTCAAATTGAACCCAACCGGAGCAAGCTCGACGACTTTGTCTCATTTCTAGCACGTACAGCGACCGGCGACCAATGGCCAATGGCTAATGCAACTGGCTGCCATTGAGCCAGGTTGTAATAAAACAAAATATATAAAAAACGAGAAAGAAAGCTAACTTCGGTAAACCGAAGTTGGTATACCCTTGCAGTCTGTAATTGGATCATTGAAAATCGAACCATTTTAGTAATGTTGAAAAAACATCGAATTTTGTAAATTTTACATTTTACATGTAGAATTTTACATTTTCATATAAATGGACCGATCGATTCTATGGCAGCTATATGATATAGTGGACCGATCTTAATGAAATTAAAACCGTAATTCAAGAACCTTAAAAAACTGCTATGTCTTAAAATTTATAGAAATTCGTTGAAAAACAGAGAAGTTAAATTTTTTTTTACATTAATTTCGCCATCATTCCTATGGCAGCTATAGGATATAGTAGTCCGATTTCGGTCGTTCCGACATATATACTGCGTGCTAAAGAAATAAGACTATGCTGAAAATTTCAGCTCGATAGCTCAAAAACTGAGAGACTAGTTCGCGTAGAAACCGACAGACGGACAGACGGACAGACGGACAGACGGACAGACGGACAGACAGACGGACATGGCTAGATCGACTCGGCTGGTGATGCTGATCAAGAATATATATACTTTATGGGGTCGGAGATGCCTCCTTCACTGCGTTGCAAACATCTGGTCAAAATTATAATACCCTCTGCAAGGGTATAAAAATACATAATAATGACCAAAACACCGGTTACAGTGCTTCGGGTTCTATTTGTTGGGGTAAGAAATATACAAAAACCGGTAACTTGATGTAAGGTTTCTAAATTTATAAATAAAAAAATATTAAATTATATTGTTATGGCAAGCATATATTTTTCTTTGAAGGTTCCATGACTTTAAACCTTCTTCTAGTTTATTTTTTTATATCAAGAAGAGATTGTATCTTAAAAATAATGTAAGATAAAGAGATCTATGCTTAATCCTATTTTTTATTCTATATTTTTTTATTTATAATAATTTCTCTATGACTTTTCTGCCTTTATCTCTTTGCTGTAATTTTTTTTTACATATTTCCTGACCTTCGTTCCACTGTGCCGGACTGTGCAATTTTCAGCGAGTTGGCGCCTCAACATTTCGCCTCCGCTCGCCTCGAGTCGCTTTGTCAATGTGGCAACTCTTGGAGCCATCGGTCCGGAGCCCGGGTCTTCACTCTGAAGAGTCGCCGAGTCTGTGAAGCTCTCGGAACTGGGAGTCTCTGGTCCCTGGTCCCTGGTCCCTGGTCCCTGGTCATTCACATTATTGTTGCATGTGCCGGAGGGGTAAGGGGCTCGGTTCACCCTCCGATGCATGGGTGTGTTCGTTCATCTTTATTTCTCGTGCGTGCAAAAATTTAACAATTGCAGAAATTGAAACTTTTGCCTCTTGCCGTTGTTTGCAGTCGCACACAGTCTCGTTGAAAGAAAACTTTCAGACATGAAAATCATAAAAATAAAATAAAATAAAATGTGCACACGTTTGCCTGTTTTCTGTTGCTGTTGCTCTTGTTGCTCTTGCTGTTTGTGTTTCGAGTTTGAGTTTGTGCCCTGCAGACGGGGGGTGCTTAATATGCCAATGCACTTTTTTTTCTGGGGCAGAGGGGATCGGGATCTCAATTCCCATCTCCCATCGCCCATCTCCCACACCCGCACCCGCTCGCACTTGTGTTTATTTAATCTTTCACCGACAAAATTGATATGCTCAAGTAATAAACAAACATCGCAGTTCAGTAGCAGAAAAAGGAAATAAAACACAAATTGAAATTTATGTTTCAATATTTGCTTAATGTCTCGAGAAGCGGTTGCTGCATGTGCCATACATGTGCAAAGTGGAGTGGCTGACTCAAATCGATTAAATTTTAAAGGGTGCTAAAAGCTTTCTCCAAACTGATTTATCCGCACCATAAAAGCTATCAGAGATTAAAGTTAAAGTAGAAAGAAAATAAAA
The DNA here is from genome assembly GCA_008042535.1 of Drosophila tani. NCBI lineage: Eukaryota > Metazoa > Arthropoda > Insecta > Diptera > Drosophilidae > Drosophila > Drosophila tani. The sequence continues at coordinate 66,608 of VNJO01005223.1, read as the reverse complement.
ATGGATTGAAACACAAGTTTTTCTTAGCGAAAATAATTGTAATTAAAGTCTTTACATTATTTTTAATGCTTTTCTTAAAGCATTTTCTCCATTTTACTCCACAAAATTATATTTACCTGTTTAATTCCATATTCCCTTTATTTCTTTAAATTAATTATGCATTTCCTTGTAGTTTCTGGCCCTTGGAAAATTATTTTCGTTGGACTCCTACTTACTTGTGTTGATTGTTGATTCCTTGGCAGCCTTCGCATATGAAGCATACGCCATGTGGCACCGCATTATTCGAAATTCACTTCTTTTGGCACTCTCAGCTCCTCTCGCTCTCTCGCACTCTGCTGCTGACTCATGCTGGCCTGCTCTTTCGGCGCTCTTTATTTGGTTTTACTTGGTTGCCCTTTTGTTTGCTTGTTTATTTATTCTTTATTCTTTATTTTTGTTGCCCCCCACACACATACACTCTCTATATATTTTTTGTTGTTTATTTTTTTATGTAATTTGCGCACAATTTGCAGTTCATTGTTTTTAAGAGAAAAGGAGAGGGGCAGCGAAAATGAGAGGGAGGAGAGTAACCAAAGTGTGCCTCATCAGGATATGGGTTAACCCAGTCTCTCTGCCTTTTTCCTACAGTTACCAACCAGCACAAGAGGGGTCACTCTTCCCCATTAAATTCCCACTTCCTCCCGCCTCTTTCCCATTTCTCTGCCCATTTCTCTAGGGGCTTCTCCGGCCAGAGCTTCGTTCTTCGCCTCGTCATTTGTCTGTTGTTGGTTTCCAGCCTCAAACGACTCTGTTATGTCGTATATATATTATATATTTATATAAATACAGTATTATATAAATACTGAGATTTTTATCGATTATTATTGTCGATAATATGTATTGTAATCGGTGGATTGTTATCGAATTTACTTTGTATACAGTATTTATCTATTTGTAGGTATTTGTATTAACTTAAATACTTTTAAATAGAATATTTTCCGATCATATCGATTTTTATCGATTATTATTGTCGATAATATGTATTGTAATCGTTAGACTGTTATCGGATTTATTTTGTGTATGGTATTTATTTATTTGTAGGTATTTGTATTAACTTAAATACTTTTAAATAGAATACTTTCCGATTAAGAAGATTTTTATCGATAATTATTGTCGATAATTTTGATTGTTATCCTTAGACTGCTATCGGATTTATTTTGTGTAAAGTATTTATTCAATTGTAGGTAGATTTATATTAATTTAAATACTTTTAAATAGAATACATTTCGATTAAGCAGATTTTTATCGATTATTATTTTTATTGCGCTTTTCATAAGCGTGACTATCGATATCTTCTTTTATAAACTAAACTCAAGTCTTATTTATATATACAAAAGCGTGTCTGCGTGGGAACAAGGACAAGTTGCGGTAGCCGCGGCAATTTCTCTGTTGCTTTCTCAAATAATCATTTCAATGCAATTTTTATATAATTTTTCCCTCCACTCTCTCTCTCTTTCTTCGCCCCACTCTCCGACTCTTTCTTTCGCCTTGCTAATCCACTGTTGACATGCAATTTGATTCAATTATCATGATTTTGTTTGAATGTGTGCAGTCCCCTCCTCACCGGAGTTTTCTTCTCTTTATTTTTTTTGTAACTTCTGTCGCCGTTTTTCTTCCAAGAAGCGTGGGAAATTTAACAAGCTTTTGGGTGTTTCTTTTTTTTTTGTTACCCGGTTGTGTGTAACTCATGCAATTATTCAATTTGTGGCCAGCCATTAAAACCACCCCCTCGCTAAAAGCGGGAAAAGGAAAAAACGGTTAGGAAAATCTTGAATTTTCCATGAGCTCGGCTAATTAGTTTCGATCACAGCAGAACGCCAAATGAAATAAAATTGCTATGACTCCCAAGCCGTACTTGTTGCTTGCGAGCTTAAGTCTAAAGCTGTTCCTAGCTAGTTTTCACTGTACTTAATGGATTAATAACTAAGCGATGCGTGAATACGAAATTAAAAACAAATTTTGCTTTTAAATTTTGTGTATTCTGTGCTTAATTTCCCTTTTTTTTGCGTGTGTTTGTTAGCAATTAATTGTTTTACTCTTAATGATTATTCCCCTATGGCTGTCTCGCTCTTTATCTGTTTTTTTCCGTCTCGCTTACGCATTCGTTTGTTTGTTTGTTTCATTAATTAATCATTGCTGACATCACGCATACGCAACGTGTGCTGCATATGCAATTTTTGTGCGAACGAATGGAGAGTGTGGGGAAAAATTGAAAATTGCACAAGCAAATGATCAAAATAAGTAAAGGAGAAGAGGACAATATTGTCAAATTAAATATAGCAAAGAGAAAAACAAGAACAAATTCTTTCCAAAGTGGAAAAATATGAATAATAATTATTTGCTCCAAAGATAATTAAAAAAAAAAAATGAACTAAGTAGAGTGCAAGCAAATGTGGCTTAAAATATCAACGGGTTTTGAAAAATCTCCCCTATTTTTATATTCATAAATAGAAATTAAAAATAAATTCTTTGAAAACCACCATAGTTTGAGCTCTCTATCTCCCTCTCTTAATGCGCCATGCTATGCTCTTTTCGCTTTTGCCAAAAATTGCTTTGGCGTCGCATAATCGCCGCTGTGTGTGGCAACAACAATCACAAATAGGACAAAGAATAGCAACAAAATCCCATTTCCCCCCCAGTAAAAGTAATTTCTATGCAAGGACTACGGGGGGAGAGGGATGGGAGCATAGTGACAAAACGGTACTTTTGGGCAAGCATATTTATGATGTGTGCGAGTGAGGGAGAGCGCAGACGGACGACGCAGGACCCTTCACATGTGTGTGGAAAATAATAAACAAAAAATGAACAGAACGAACGCAACAAAAAATCTAAATAGAAATCCGCACAAAGGGCAAAGCTAAAGAGAAGCCAGAGCCAAAAAAAAAAAAAAGGAGCAGCTCTGGTGTCACGGGGTCAAAAGGAGCAGCCCCAAGCAGTTCACAGTTCACAGAGAGTCCCGTTATGGCCATCAGGGATATTTTTTGTGCACTTCAAAAACATGTCCAGGCAAAAATAAATGAGCAAGCCTACAATGCAAAGTTTTCATTTTTTGTTGTAATCTGTAGTATTTTTTTTTATTTTTCCCTAAAAAATTCCAGGTTTGTTATCCTGACTTGACTTTTCCCAATTTGCTGCGTAATTTTCAAGGTAAAGGAAGAAAGAAAAACTGCATCCGCTCAGCTCTTTGGCATCCTTTCACAATACCCAAACTCCGTCACTTGAATCTGCCAGGACTGAAAATATTTCGGATCGCTTGCCACTTGGACTAAATCCCGATATCGCATTTCCTTGGCCCCGGGAAAAAGAAAGGAAAATCTATTCGACCATCAAATGACGCTGCACATTGCAGATTCTCTTTTCCGCAACACACACACACACACAGAGACGCTGACACAGACACACCAAATTTAGTATCGCATAAAAATTGCACGAAAATACACACGGAGAACATGACAGGATGAGCACGAAGGAGCTGCGAAAGGAGCAGATAAAGCGGGCGGGACAACAAAGTGAACGCTGAATGGACAACGCTCTTGACCACTTTTCAGCACACGGAGCAGCTCTCGTAACATGTGAGGGCCCCAAAGCAGCTTAACCACTCAAACATCCTTGGGAGCCACTCACCAGCTCAGCGTCCGCCCGAAAACCCCCCTAGTGGTGGCCCAGAAATATCGAAGTTGCGATAATGAGAGGGAGTATCGATTGGGGTATCGATTTGAAGAAACTTTCGCCTCTAAAGTGACTTTATATTCTCTCGTAAATATAGCACAGTTCCGAATTTATCGGTATGCTTCAATGATTTTAAAATGTTTCTTCTTTCGATAACACATTTTCGATAAGTCAATCGAATTTAATTTTTACAATTAGATATAATTATCCGTCGACTATAAAACTTTCTTTTCTATTTCGATATTAACATTTGTTTTGTTCGATTATTATCGATACTTTGATGCATTCAAAATGCATAATTCGATTAAAAGCGAATAATCTATATATTGATTTTGAAATTTACTCTTAAATATAGCAAAATTCCGAAACTATCGATATGCTTGGAAGATTTTAAAATGTTTATTCTTTCGATGACATATTTTCAGTCGAATTTAATCTTTATATTTTAATATAATTATCCCTTTACCGCCTATATTACTTTCCTCTCTAGTTCGATATTTACATTTGTTTTTGTTCGATTATTATCGATACTTTGATGTATTTCCCATAATTCGATTGAAAGCGAATAATCTCTGAGGTCTCATACAATATTTATATACATACCCAGCCCCTAGCCCGCCCCTAGCTTCAATGCCCGAGTCTCAATAACTTTCGGGCCAGTCAAAGTCGAAGCGTTTGTCGCCGAAACGAATTTGTGTGTCACTCAGCAAATAAGTCGGACACACACACAAATGTCAGAGGAGGTGTAAAGGGGTGAGTGTGGGGTTCTTTGGGAGGTATTGACATTGCCCAACACTAAGCGTTGATGCCCAAAGCTCACACAAGAAGCTCGCCCACTTCGTCCAATGTCGTTCAATCGAAAATGGGTTGGAAAACAAATGGAGTAGAAAAATAAAATTAAATTGAAAAATAAAGGAAAACTTACCTGATTGTTGATTTCCTGTTTGCCTCTTCCCAGAAGTGGAAGGATGGAGAAGCAAGTAATAAAATTCAAGACCCTAAAGCAATCTATAACTTGTTGGCTGGATTTAATTTTGGTTTTCTGCCTTCCGTTTCAGTTTTTAACCCCGAATTTTTAGATACAAAAATATTTAAACATGTATAAATAATAAATTTATACACTTTTACGATCCATAGATTCAATTCCATAGATTATATAGCATACTTTTCGGATGGCATTGCCTTCTCAAATTTATGCAAACATTTCGAGTGCGCTTAAGGCCCAATAAATTCGTATTTCCTAATAATTAAATCGATTATTTGGCCGAGAGTCGCATCTTGCATAGAGTACACCAAGGTAAACATGATAAATCATCGGATGACCGAGCTAAGCCAGCTTTTGGACTGCTTTTTGTATAATTTAAGCATCTGCAATCCCCAGACAATTATGACCACAGAAAATGACTCCTCGCCTCCATTTATACATATCCGTATATATATTTCGTTCTATATATATTTTGGGCTAAAGCCTCTAGGGCTTTCGGTTTATGGAGTCGAAAATTATTCGATTATTTGCTTAAAAGTAAAAGAAAACTCAATCGATTTGAATAGTCCCGGTGGAATGTGCTGGCTGAATATTTGCATCTAATATTAAGCATTTATATGGATTTCTGTGCGAGCTTCCGTGCATTCCCCCGAGATGCTCCGCTCACCGCTCTACTCTCTGCCCTATACTCTACGTTTTGGGATCAAGGATATGTCCGAAGTCAGGACATTTAGTTGCAGTTCGCTTCAGACCGCAAATTAAATGGAAATAAAATGCATTCCCACTCCGGGGGCCTGAAAAGTAAAGAAATTGTATATGAATACTACATACTATATATGTGTATATATATTATATGGATGAGAGGGGGAAAAAAACCCTGGCAATATTTATTTATATATAGAGTGACAGCCAGGCGGAAAACCATGTGACACACACAGACACACACACATGTCGAGAAGAAAAGTTTTGAGCAATTCTTTTTAAACGTTTTTCCCTGTTTGTGTGTATTTACCTTTGGGATTTATGAGATTAGTTGCAGACGCACACACACACCACGCCACCGGCAGAAGCAGGACTAGTGTGTGTGCGCAGCACGGTGACTGCAAATGAAAAGCAGTTCGCAATTGCTTTGAATGCGAGCAGAAAAATATTTAATACAGCTCAAAGCACAAGCACAGACACAGACACGGACACCATCACCCACCCACACACAGATGGAGAATCCAGGCCATGAGCGCCATGAAGATATTGCACAAAGGACACGCACACACCGTCAGCCAGACGCACACACACACACACACAGCCAGAAACAGACACGGCCACACAGACAACTTCATTTCAAGTGCAGCGAAGCGCGCCTTTTTAGTCCCAGACAAATGTCCATGTGGGTACAGTGGTCACACGATGGGGTGAACTTTCCTTGGCTTACACCAATTGCATTTTCAGTTTTAATTTATCGATATATTCGTAGGTAATCGATAATTTATGGAAATTGTTTTGAACTTGCATTTATCGATGTATTTGGTGCGATAAGTGTGTGGCTTTAATATTGCTATTTGTTTTTTCATTTCGAAAATACTTTGTTATTGTTGTTCATCCATAAATAGTAATAGTGATCGATTACGACATCGATAAATCCGATAAATTCGTGCCTTTTAAGACTTACGATTTTTTTTCAGTTAGTTAATTTTAACAAATTTAGCTGCATTTATCGATAAATCATTATGATTTAAATAGAGGTGGCTAAGGTATTCTTACCTTATGTTCCCATGTTTAATTTATTTAGGATAACATTGTATACTTTTCAAGCTTTAAAGTATTTAAACAAATCTTTATACATTTTAAAATAAAACGTGTATTTATTGAAATCGATTATTTCGATAACACTCTGATATCGATATTTTTTTAATAGTTGTCCCCTGGCAAACATCACTGTAACCACATTTTGTGGACATTTCCTTTACAATGGTAGAGCAACAGTGAAACATAAAAGTTGAACCATAAATTGTATGACAATACTTGCAGTTCTTCCACCTCCGCCCCTGTACTCCCCTCCTCAGCCAACGAATTCCCACTGGCCGAGGGAAATATTGAGTCTGGAAATCAAAGATTTGACTGCAATTCCCAGTGTCCTGGCTCTCAGTGAGCAAACTAATTACGTTTATGCAAAGGGCAGGCGAGCAAAAACTTGGGGAATCGGCTGAATGCACTTTTGCTGCCAACTGATTATTAATCAGCATACATAGAATTTAATTACTAAACTATTTCTGCATAATTAAGCAAAGATATGCTAACAAATTGTATCCTTTTCGTTGCAGGTAAAAATCATTGCTATTGTAACTGAGAAGTCATAATTATCTTTGCGTTTTTGAAAGGTATGTTGAACTACTTTTTGTTTTTCAAAGTGCACAAATTACTTGGCTAAAAAAATTTGCTTAGCACTAAAAGTGATGACGGCGACTGGCAGCCGAAAGAGGAATCAACAAAAGCGGTTGACTTTGTTCGACATTAGCACCAGACACCATGTACCAGCTGGCAAAGGGATGGTAATGGGAAATCAGGGTGGGCCGAGGGAGAGGACACAAGTGATTTGTCCGCCATCGATAGCTCGTCAAAGTCAACAGGGAAAAAAGGCTGCCCGCCGTTTGCTTTGATCAAATTCAGTAAAAAGCCAGAGGAGGGAACAGAGGGAAGGATATATTCGCTGTCCAAGATGTAACATATAAATAAACTACAAATTGAATTGACCCAAAATTGAGCAAACGGAAAAACACAAGAACAACGGAATAGATTAGATGGAAAGAAGTGTTTACCCAGCGGAAATTGATTTGGCTTCGACTCCGAAAGGGTTTGAGCCATCCATCAATTTGAGTAAATAAACGAACTCGGATTACCCTTGTTAATTTATTTAAGTTATCGCAGAGAGGGGAATAGTGTTGGCCATTACTTTGGCCAACAAAATTGGTGGAAGTTTATTTGATTTCTTGGGGAAAAGCTTTAAGAATTGCAGAATTAAATGTTTACTAAAAGAATTACTTTTTATCAATAGCATTTACTGAAATATTTAATTTTATTTTACTGACTTTACTTTTTATTCTAGTTTTTCAAGTAACTCTTGCTTTTTTTTCATTGATTTTTTTACAGTTTCAATAGTTTTCTTTTTTGTCATTTCCCTTTTTAAAAAAGCGTTCTTTCCAGTCTTTGGTTTTTGTGTGTGTTTCCTTTGTTTCTCTGCCAATTTGCCGTAATTGCTCGAAATTCATTGCATATTTATATTTACTTGCTCGAATGTGATTCCCTTTAAACTTTTACCGAAAGCATTTTCCAAGTATTTCCCAGAATGGAGCCGAGGATGTCCTTCCGCCACAGCTCTACTCTGTCCGCTTTCCTTGTACTTCCTTTGTCTGGTGCTGTCATTTGCTTTGCTTTTGCTTTGCTTTTGCCATTTATTTGGACTGAAATCAAAGTGCAATTTATACCGAGAGCACCCGCCCCCTTTTGGTGAAACTTTGGCAGAAGATTAAACCGTATTTCTTGGAGTCCTGAATCCCGGATCCAGGATCCGGTTGCATTAACACAATTGCCAATTAATAATGGCCAGGATATATGGGTAGGGGGTAGGGGGCCAAAAATCATAGCCCACTTTGTGGCGAATCCCGGCGTGACAGGCGCAAATCCATTTCGGTTATTATTACTGCCAACAGCACCTTTTGCACCTGTCCTCCGGTTGCTGTTCAGCAACAGCTGCTTTTGTTGCCGCTTGCTGTTTGCCATTTGCCGTTTGCTGTTTGCTGTTGTCCTCGCCTGACAAGTAAATTAAAATTCAAAACAATTTTGTCTATGGCAAATTCCATTTTATGACCATCAAAATTTATGCAATAAATATAAACCAAAATTTGTTGCCAACAATGTGACAGAGATGAGGTCTCTCGATGAGTGCAACAGAGATGCAAATACGGAAAGGGAGAGCAGAGTGTGACAGAGTTAACAGCATAAAGTGAGCATCAGGACATGCACTGTCCTAAAATATGCATGATCTAAGCAAATATTATTTTTGGAGAATATTAAGCGCTAAGAATTTATATATATTATTTCCGTTATATGCACGCAATAAATGCTAATTGAATATTAAATATTTATACTTGAGCCGCAAAGGATTGGCGAAAAAAAATGTGTAAAGTTGTAAATTGATTTTCCACTCATTTAAATTATTGCCAGCATAATGCATTAATACACATTAATACATGTAGCCTTTTTTTAATCATAATATAAGGGCATTAAGTTCTTAGGTGCCTTTGAAATTAATATTTAATTAAATTTACACAAAGGGGTTGGGTGTTGCTGGTAACAAAAAAATATAGAAAACCTCAAAAAATTATCGCCCTGCATGTTAAATTGACATTTGATAACTTTTTTTGTCCGTGCACACACACACACTGAAGCAAGAGCAGCAACAACATATGCATAACCTGTTCGCCATCCCTCTCCCTCTCCCTCTCTGGCCCGTTCGAGAGGCGTGTGCAAGCAGATAACGTTGGCATTACGTCAGGATAACGTTGAAATTACATTTTTCACACAGGGACTGTCAGCTGTTCTGGCTTTTTCGAGGGCGGTGGGAGGCCGGGCCTTGCATTGCGGCGTTGTACAGCTGACGACTGACCGTTACACATGCAAATTTACTTGCAGAAGCAGCAAAAACACATAACTGTTAAAGTTAAGCCACGTCTGACTGGTTTTCCGTCGTCTACTTTTTGCCGGAGCAAGTGAGAGGCAGCCAAAAAACTGAAAAATAGTGTGGCCAGGCCTTCGCAGTAGAGTTGCATGTGACCCTGTCTAAGTGGGAGTAACTTTCAACTGTCAAAAGTTCATGTATTCAATGGGGTTTTAGTTGTAAAATGTAAATATTTATAAAATATTGCAATACAACAAAAGGAATGTGAATATTATTTAGTATATATTGGTATTAGTATATAAATACTAAAAAAAAAAATCTAAAATCTAAATCTAAATCTAAAACTTACAATATTACAGAAGGAATGTGAATACTATTTTGTATATAATATATTGGTATATTTATATACTAATAGAATATCACAGTTAAGAAAATACTAAACTTATATAATAATATTATTCAGTTTTTAAAATAATTATTTAGCCTTGAGAAATATTATATTTAGCTGAGTTTATTATTTTATTTACAAATAAAACATTAAACATAAATGGCTTTGGTCACACTGACTATCCCAGCCACAAGAAAAGATGGAACTGTGTGTGTGTGTTTGCTGGACTCGGCAACGAACATGTCCAGGAGCACTTCACAATATGCTGCATAAGTGCATATCCTTTGCCAGTCCTGCGTCGCCCTTGGCTTTGGTTTTGGCTTTCGCCTCGTTTAGTTTCCCGCTGTAGTTTTCGTTTTCGTTTTATTTTCTATTTTCCTTCTTTTTTTATGGGGCGGGAAATGGAGCCAGCAAGTGTTCTGGACTCCGTCGACCTGTGGCTCTCTCTGTGTGGCACATAAAGTGCATATTATTCGTATAATAATTCTGCCTCTTTGCCTGGCTTTGCCCTGTGTGTTTTCCGGGAACACAGAGAGGAGATGCTTTCGAGGATTTCCAGCCAGGACTTGCTTTCTTCTCCTCTCTCTTTGCCTATGCCAAGTTTTGTTTTGCCTGCGCTGCTGTGTGGACTCTTTTGCATGCCAAACCATAAATGTGCGAATTAAAATATAAAATGCAATTTACTTTCCGTGTGGCTTTGCACGGGCGCTGGCGGGTACACCTGTGTGTGGCTTTTCCAAGGTGTCCCTGCCTCTGCCCTGCTCATTCCTGGGGCTTACGGGGCGTATGTGGAATGCGCTTGAGGCGGCTTTCGGTTAGACTTTGGCGAATAGTTTGTGAGCTTGTGAGCGTTCCTTGAAATTTTGTTGCACATTACCAGTGGCCAGTGAAATATTTAATGTATGTAATATCCTATGTACTTTACCTTCCCCGATTTTCAAAAGCAATCACCTTTCAATATTTAAATATTTATTTATATTTTCTGGCACATATTTTTCAATATTTTAAGTTCTTTTATTAATCAGTTTCGTTGCTTACTTTTAGGCAAATCGTTCGCTCTCTCTCTCTCTCTTGGTATTTTTGCTCTGGTTGATATTTAATTGAAGCCGGCCAAGCCAGTAGGAATCATTTTAATGGATTGATTGATGGCCACTTGGACGGAAGGTCAAGTGGTTGATGGCTCACTTGCTTCGATGCCTCCTGGCCATCGTCCCCTCTCCGCCTCCAATAACTTTGCTGGCCAACTTGGTCTTGTTGTTATTTGGCCCAAGGCTAAAATGAAAATCATTCAACTGCAATTTCAATTTCATAACAAACTTGAAGGCCCCACAAAGGGCTTCCTTGTCGTCGGTCGTCGTCGCAGATAAATGCAATTAATTCGATTAAAAGCCGGGCCACCCGAAAAAGGACTTTGATTTGATTCGCATATTTGCTTAGGGCTCGAAGGAATCGCTGAGCTATGGCAAATGAAATAAAAAAGAAGGAAAATCTAAGAAAAATCAAAAAAATATTGCCCATACATCAGCAGAAAAAATGGGGTGTCTTCGACCTTTTTTTTCTCGCTCATTTGCAGCGCGCGTCTGCGGTCAAAGTTCACTGAAGCAAGCGCGTCCGGCAAGCCATAACAACAACAAGGGCTGCCGTGTCAGCAGAAGAAAGAGACAGCTAGCTGGGAGAAAGAGAGACGGGCTGATGAGAGGGAGACGCAAACCGATTATCTACCACAAATATGGCCGCTTCCGTAAAAATTGGCATGAAAAGGACTTCCGCTTGTCTGAGCAGCGGGCGGAAGGGGAATGTCTGCGTGCTTTCTTTTTTTACTCCAAGAACTCTTTTGTATACCTGAGAGGGAACGTACACTGAAAGAAAAGCGAAGATAATAATATTTTTGAATTAATAAATACTAACAAGTCTCCTTTGATATTTATTTTCATGAAACTATGGCCTCTCTTTATTATTTTTGAATTTAATAAATCAAACTCTTAAACAAATATTATTCTTAATCGAAACTTGTACATTTTTTTCGATTTTCTCAAGTGCTTTTGCATTTTGATTTAGTTTTCCCCTCCTTTTGCCAATTCAATCGTTTCCCAAACCAATCGCAATCACAATCGCAGCCCAAACCAATTTGCTATGAAAATTTCCCAGCTCCTCGAGTTCTGTTTATTAGCAAAACTGTCTGCTCCTGCTGGTGCTGGTACTTGCCCCTTTTAGCTCTTTTTTCCAACTTACCCATATAGTTCCTTACCCTTACATATTTTTTCCTTCTTGGAGCCTTCTTTCTGGAAGGAAAACTTCTGGGTTTGCTTTTCTCATTTGTTTGTCTATTGTTTGCGCCGCTTTAAATTTGACTTTGCCAACATATCGAATGGATATATATATATTTTTTTGCCTTCCTTTCTCTCTCTCTCTATTATCGATAACTTTAAATGGTTCTGTGGGAATTTCTTTGGCTAAATAGAAAATTGCTGCGGACGTTCAATTCTCGTAAATGAAACTTTTGCTCGACTGGCCACTGGCCTGTGCCAGAGATAGCTGTGCCGGTGCCGGTGGAGAGTGGAGAGGGGAAGGAGATCGACATATGTGGCAGGACTCGAACTCAACTTCAATTCCAACGTCATTTTGTATCAATTACCTTTTAACAAGTTTCTATGGGCAGAAGGCACAGAGACCTGCTCCGTTTCCAGCGGGGGGCATTTCCCTGCACGCACATTTCAAATATTTTAGTGCATTTTTACTGGATTTCTGTGCTCGTTTCTATGTATTTCCCCCTCTTCTGCTCTCTTTCTCTCGCTTCCTTTTTTTTTGGCCAAAACGGAAACGGCAGCAGCAGCAAAACTTTTATCACGTATTGACGGTTGAGTGCCCCAAACGCTTTGACCCCTTCATGCCCCATGCCGTGACCTCGTCCCCGACTCTCAACCTTTCGGCCCCGCCTCGCTCTACCTTGCTGCCAATGCTCCTGGCTAGGTGGCTTACAGTAAAGAAAGGCTAAGTTGAATTTGTTTGAATTAATTGTGTCATTAATTGAAGTTTAGGCAATTATGGGAAATATAATAAGTACAAAGAAATACTATGAAATATAATAAATAAAATCCTTATTTACTTTATTATTATTTTATTATTAAGCTAATTAATTCTAAATATATCCCTCTTTCCAAACATATTGCTCTTTGTGGGTGCTGACTGTGGCTTAGCGGTCAATCTGTGCTTAATGTATCTTAGCCAACTTTGTTTCGCTTGTTAGTAACTACAGTGAGCTCGAATTAAGTTAACCACTTGCCATATTTGTAAATAATTAATATTAAAAAATTATTAAAGTGTATTGAATGGCTTAATTACTTTTTTGTGCTTATGTTTTGCTATTTATCTGCACTTGAATGATTTCCTATCACCTCTTAGTATTTTATATTATTTTTTTAACAAACTCAAATTTTTTTAAAATGTTATTACTTATTTATTTCTAGGGAATTATATTTTTATTGACATGAAAACAATTAATTGATCTTTTTTTAATATTTCTAAAGTTTTTTTAAAAACAAAATTGTTGTTTTGAAATGCTTTTTATATAATTTAGTGATACAAATTAATCAAAAGCAGGAGGTCCTTGTCCCTTATATTAAATAAATATTAAATAAATTACCAACAGATAATTAAATATAACAGATAATTTAAATTAATTAAAGCAAATTGGAAACCCTTTTCTACAATTTAACAAATTTCTATTTTCTGAGTCCTCGCTGTACCTAGGTGCCCGGGACTTTTCAAGTGCATAAACGGTTAGATTGCTGTGAAAAGTTTCGGCTACCCCCGTGACCACCCCGCAATCCCCCCTGTTCTCTTCCCTTTGCTGGGGAGAGGGAAAAAAGTTCTTTTTTAGTTGGAAACGTTTTCGGCTTGAGCGTCAACGTCTCCTTAGCCTAAGCTGCTCGGCTCTCCCCTTTCGGGAGTCACCTTTAAGCCTGGCACCCCCCTCTGGCTCTGCTAGAGTAAGTTTAATGCTCGCCAGCGACCCCCCTGCATTTTCCCTCGCACCCTTCTCTCTCTCTCCTTCCGCAGTTAGTTTGGCCAAGGAAAGCGTTTAAATGAAATGAATTTCCAAGTTGTTGTTTGTCTGCTCTGCCAGCTTAGCAAGGCGGCAAAGTATGCTATGGAAAGTTGTCGATACCCTCAGATAAAAGGGAAGTCTATAGTTTTTTGATCAGGTTTGGCATTAAATAACATTTTTTGTATAACAAAAAAATATTATAAAATGTAAATATCAATGGATAATTAATTTAAGGGAATTATTTGAAAATTACCATTATATTAAACGAATAATTTAGTATCGCCTGTAGATTTTCATCTCAAAAAATAAATTCTACATAATTACTAATATTTTTAAAAGGTTTAAAGGCAATATTTAAAAATAAAATAGACAACAAAGCTTAACCTGTAAATATTTCAAAGAACTGAATACATTTAATTAAATACTTATTTAATTTATAAGTTTAAATAAGACGAGTACTCCCAAATTCGGTGCAAAGGAAAGCTAAAGTGGGAGGATGCTCTCACATGTTCTACCCTTGCCCCCGTCTTCCGCCTTGTCTTTGTTTACTGACATTGTTTATACATTTTAACTATGCAGCCTGGCAATTATTTCAATTAGTTCATTATGTTGCCTGATTGACTTGCACTTGCCTCTTAGTACACCCAACTATGTGTGGCCAAAACGGGAGGCGGAAATGGGTGGGAAAATCCCCGGGGGCTAGCAAAGAAAAACTTTCTCGTCCACACGGAATCCCTTACGGGACACGCACCAAAGCCCAAAAGTTGTTTGTTAACAAGCACAATGTGTTAATTTAATTACAACAAAAGCAAGGGCAAAAAATAAAACAATATAGAGAATGAAATAAAATTGAATAGAAAACTGAGCAGCCGCAACTATTCAGAGGGAGCTGCGGCGGAACTTGGCTAATTAAAGCTAATGGCTGGCAACAAAAACTGAAAGCATGCAGTTATATTTAATTTTCAGTGGAAAGGTATGCCTGGCACTAACCCCGATCTCTGGGCTTTTCCTTCTTATTTTTAAATCCACTTTAAATGGGTCTAAAAAATTCAATCATTTGTGTATTTTTCCCCCCTTTTATTCTGTATTTTAGGCAAATTTTTAGCTACGCTCGAACAATTCAAATTCTCGTTTGCCGCTCACTCTCTCTCCGCCTCGTGTGCCCTCCTGTGATTCCCTGTAATTATCAATTTGTCCATTTGAAAATTTCTCTTAATTGGTGGCAATTAATTTCCACGCTAATTAAAATGTGACCAGCACTCGCAGCACACACATTCGTCGAAAAAGAAATGCAAATACATGCATAAAAAAAGGGAAAATTAAAGGCAACGGAAAAAATAGCGAAAGCTGAACAGTGAGCGGTGAAATTTGAAAATCAAATCAGTGGCTCTGTTGCTGGTAATGATGATGACGCTGTTGGGTTTCGGGTTTCGGGCATTTAGCTGCAACAATTACAGCAGCGGCAGCAGCAACGTGCAGCAGCAGCAACAGCATTAGCCATAACCCTAGGGCAATTATCCTGCCTTAGCATCCTTGTTGCAGCCAAAAAATAATTCGCGTTTCGGGCCCCGCATCCGGTTCCTGTTTTTATGATTATTTTTATTATTATGTCCTCCACACACACAGCCTCCTTGAAAATTGCCACAGCAACCACATGGGCGCACCGCCAGCAACACTTGCCCCGTTTCCCTTTCCCCTTCCCCTTCCCTTACCCGTTAGCCCTTTTCCCCTACATTTTCCGGAGCCACATTTTCCCCCAGCCCCTTCCCCGTCAATTTGCCTTCGCTTGGCTAATTTTCATGTAAGGCTTGCGCCTTGTTGATGTTGCCATTGCCGCCGCTGCCTTGCAAGGACATTGCACAGTGGTCCCTCAAATTGCGAAAATATTTGGCATTGCTCCTGTTTTCCTTTGGCGCCGCCGCCATCGCCATCGCCGCCATCGCTGGTCGTTAGCAATTAGGGGACGAATCGTTAATTACAGGCAGTTGTTGGCTGCAAAAGAACTGGAAATCAAAGGGCTTAAAGCCGGTGTTTCAATTCGAAACCTTTGCACCTTTGCTTTTATCACATAAATCCGAGGAATTAAAAATACTTTGATATTTATTTTACCTTTGAAAATATTTGTTTCTTTTTTTTTGTGCACTTTTAAAATATTTTTTTAACGGTTCTGATCTGAAAAAAACTCGCAGTAAACTTTTTCTGGGGATTTGTGAAAGCCTCAAACGCTGTTTAATATTTTTTGAGGGACTACTTTTTTTGTGAGGTTTATTTAGCTGAGTTTTTGTGACTATTTATTTGGCCCACGCTTTCTGTGAAAGCCATTTTAAATGTGACTCTGAAAAGTGTGCAGTTATTTATTTTCACTGAGTATTTTCTTTAAAAAAATCTTAAATTAAAGAAAAAATATGTTAATCCCTTCATTTGTTCCACTGTATAAGTTGCTCTCTTTCCCTTGCAGCCTCCTCCTCACGTTTCGCTCGGTGTATCTTCTCTTACTCCTTGTTGTTCTTCCTTTGGCTTCCGCTGCTCCTTGCTGCTCCTTGCTGCTGCTGCATGTTGCCTGGCTCATGTGCAATGCCTTTGTAATCACGCTAATAACTTGACTTTCGAAAGTAATTAGCCACATAGCGCTTTGGTAGCCAGAGACTGGGGGAGCTGAAGACGGAGAATTGCCTGTCATGTTGCTGCCGTTGTTGCTGCTCCTGCTGCCTGCCTGCCTTCATGTTCTTGTCCCGCCCCGATTCACATTTGCTATTTTTGGTAATTTGACTAGGAAAACCAAACAAGCAGGCCCAGCTTGGCTTTGGTTTTCGGCCATGGCTTTTGGGCCTTGGCTTTTTGGGATTGTCCATCGCACCGCAGACCGCCAAACCAAGTGGGACGACAGACACCAGCAACAGCAACAGCAGCAACACCCCTTCCCGGCGGCAGCAACACCAACAATTATACCAACAATGGGATGGCCGACACTTGCCAGGAACATGACAAGTAACAAATGCATAAAACACAGACACATTCCCAGAACGCTTCAAGGATTTTTGCGAGAGCCCCCAAAAAATATTTCTTCTGGCCGGCTGGATTCCAGAAAATAACTATAACACATGAAGTTCTGTGTGACTTTTCTAGATATTTTTACACCTGACTGGGCTGGCAAATAGAAATAAAATAAAAATAAAATGAAAATAAATAGAAACCTACATAAATTGAAGAAATTTCTCAGCAGGACAGAAACTAATGGGAAAAGTAGGAAATAAAATAGTAAATGAAGAAGTGTGAAGCCGTTGAAAAAAGCAATATTTGATACAAGAAATATTTAAAAATTATTTAGGGATTTGATTAAATATTCTACTTAATTTTCTTTTAGGAAATAAAGGTTTTGGTTTATTAAATAATTTAGGAAAATCACAGAAATCTCCAAACATTTTAAATCTTATTTTAAAGTGCAAAAGAATGCAGCAAAATTTGGTTAATAATATAAATGTTTTATAATAAACATCTAAAATAAAATTATATAGAGAAAGAGATTTTAAATCAGAAAATTTAATTTAATATTTACTCTCGCAAAAATAAGCTGAGTTTTCTCAGAATAAAAAAAGAATAAAAGCATTCATTGCAACAAGAGCTGCCACACTTTCAGCCACTCGAGGGCAAACATATATATATATAACAATATCGGTAACAATTGCAACACAACACACTACAACACACAGTTACAATAACGATAACATCGAGGGAGAACAACATGCAACACGGAAGTCACCGCAACGACATGCAACACCAGCAACACCTGCAACACACCTGCAGCAACAGAAATGCATTCACCTCGAGAATTTAGCCAAGTGTTATGATTAGCCAGGGTGTTTGTACGAATGGCAGTCCTAATTACATCTATTAATCTTTCGACAAGTCTGGTGACAAATTCTTTTCCATATCTTATTCATTTTTGCCCCTGCCTGCCACTCCATCATCGGGCTCTCTTGACTGGCAGATAATTAATTTTTCATGTGTTTGCACCTCTCCGCACACCGCACACCGGCCACAATTTCCCATTTGAGCTTAGCTCGGCTTTCAGGAGTTTTCCTCCTCTCAGAGCGCTGTCCTTTGCCTTATTGGCTTTTCTTCTTTCTGTGCGTGGAAAGATGATTCGCCAGATTTGCTTAGATTGATTGCTGTGCGGCCTGCTAATTAAATTTCCTCCAGATATATTATATATATAAATATATATATGGGATGTTGGTATTGCTGATTGGATGATTACGTATTTTAGGCCAAATACATTTATTTATATCAGATTTAATTCAGGTTTTTATTTCCTTGGATAGTTTAATTCTTTTACTTAAACAGTTTTATTTACCAGCTCAAAGATCTCTTTGTCATAGCTTATTGCCACCCCGCAGCAGTTAAGCCTAAGCCCGAGCTTAAGATCCTTAAGTCCTGCAGATGGACACGCCCCCTTAGCGGCCCCCCATTATAATGTAGCATTAATAACGCAACATCGTCGTTATCAACGTCATTATCGGCGTTATCAACATCATCATTATCGGCTTAATCGCAGCGCTCGACAGGAAGAGCAATGGTCTCTATACGTGTGCACACACGAGAAAGAGAGGACCATAGCCACACCTGTGTGTCAGCCCCTCTCTCCCACTCACTCTCTCACTCACCTGTGACCGGCAAATGGCCGGTTCGCTTTATTACTGAACACTGACTTCTGTCTCGTCTATGCCGCAAAACTTAATTGCGCTTTAAATTGGTCTGCCGGTTATATATATTCCTATATACGTGTATCTGTATTCACATATATATATAGAATGTACAGCCTATATATCCTGGTGTGTATATGTATGCATATATTTATGTCCTAGCTGCAGCCGTGTTGGTTCAAGTACGGTTAAAGCACTTTGGAATAAACGAGCAAAAAGCGCTGCGAACAACAGCCACAATGAAATCCTACTCGCCAGCCAAAAGTCGGACAAAAAATGTAGAATTTAGACTCTTCGGGTTAGAGTCTAAATTGTAATACCCTAGGGAAATCTAGAAAAAATTGTTCAGACTCCTAGGAGATCAGAATAAGTAATAAGTGGTCTGTATTAATTATTATATTATATTATATTATATATATAAAATTAGGAAAAGGATAAATTAATTAGGACTAATATTACCTTTGAGTAAACTAGAAAAATCTAGAAAAAATAGTTCAGAGTCCCTAGAGATCAGAAAAAACCATAAATGGTCTATATTAATTTTGTGATATATTTATTTTGTTTTAAAAAATAAAACTAAATTAGGAAAAGGTTAAAAGAATTAGGATTAATATTACCTTTGAGTTCAAAATAAAATATGAGACAGTAAATAATAAATATAATAAAAATTAAGAGAAAAAATCGCATAAGCTAAACTAAAGCAAATATATTAAAGTTTAAAATAGAATTTAAACCATTAAAAATCTCTATTCATGTTCTATTATATTTATTTTGTTAACAAAAAAATAGAAATTTATAATTAAATTTAGGAAAAGGATAAATTAATATGGATTATTATTACCTTTGATTAAACAACCATAAATTTAAAGGTATTTAAGCTCCAGAACTCTAAGTATGTAAAATATAAGACAGGTTATAATAAATATAATAGAAATTAAAAGTTTAAATCGTATTAAATTAAAGCAAAAAAAAGAGCCTGAGCATGCACAGCTTTTGAAACAAAATAAACTTAAACGAAATTAAGATTATTATGACTATTTTTTACATATTACATATTTTAAAGTTCAATAAAAAATATGAGATAGTAAATAATAAAAATAATACAAATTAACAGTAAAAATCGTATAAATTAAATTAACGCTAAAGAAAATGCCAGAAACTGTAAACATTATAATATTATATTAATAAGTAGGAAAAATCCTTTTGAAACAAAAGCAACTTAAACGAAATGAGGCAGTTTTAATCGATTTTAAGCAGTTTTGGCAACCCGATTAACCCACGGGAAAAAATAAGACTCAATGGCAATCGAAATGCACACACAGAGAGAGGATGGTGACCTGGTAAACTCCTGCCTGCCGTGATGGTAAACCCATCAAATATCCACCTGTCTTCGGTTCTTGTGCAAAGAACCTTTCATCCTTTGGCAAATTACGTAAGACCCGGGATCCATTTCGTAGGCACAGGACCTGCCTGGCTGCCCGGCTGGCTGTCCGTTGCGAATTCGATGTTGCCTCTCTCTGTTGACTGTCAACTCGTGTACGTATACGTAATATGGCTGCGGTGTGGCTGTGTGTGTATGCGATATGTTGGTGTTAGTATGCTGCTGGTGTTGCAGGTTGCCGTTGCTGCTGCTGCTGCTGTTGCTGATGCTGCCACTGACGATGATACTCGCATTTAAATTAACATTATTTGCATGCGGCGCTTACAGCATAAATTTCCGAGCCACCCCTCTCTGCTCTTGGCTGCCGGCACACTCCTGTGTGTGTCCTGGGTGTGCGTGTGCATTGTTTGCGTTGCATATCATTCACACACCGCCACTCAATGGCAAAGTAAATTGCTTAAATATGGCGCCCAGCGACAAGAACAATGGCGAAATAAGAAGGAAAGCACCTACCAAATTCCAGTGAAATTTGGCAACGCCCCGGCGTTTATTAGGTCCTTCCTTCCGGGGGCTGATCCCGTTTTTAATCCTCGAGATAAAGCGCTCATAATGGGCAAATTTAAGGTGCATCGCATTGCCTATATCATCGGCATCGTTGCCGAAATTCATCCTTGGCATCCTCTGGAAAATTGGCAGAGATAATTGTGTGGCCAGGGCCGACGCACCATTCAATAAGTCAGAGAGGGACCATAATTAAGTTCAGAGTTGGTTGGAGTCAAAGCCGGGAACAATGGCCAGCAGTAAGCCCACTGATTAATTAGTTAGATATTTGGTCGGGCAGAAAACATTTGTGAATGAAAACCTGAATAATTGGGAATTAAATAGCTGTGCAGCCACTGGCCAAGGTATGCCAAAGCCATCTTCCTGTAATTATATTTGCCTAAGCTGGAGATCAAGTTTGATTTGAGCTCTGTCTATATTTTTAAATGAATAAATTAAATGCGAAAATAAGATGTTATTAGTTTAAAGGTCTTTAATATCAGTTATATTTACCAATGCCAGATTTCGATTTTAATAAATTAAGCCACAAATAAGTCAGGCAAGCACTTAACAAATAAATCACTATTTTTTCCTTTGGGATTTTTCCGTGTAAAATCTGGCCACATTCAAAGAGAGAATGTTTCCCATTTGGAAGGCCATTTTTTCAGCCGTGTTCCGTGTTTCGTGGCAAACATTTTTCACTCTTCTGGCAACAATTAATTTTAACAAATATTATCCAACAGCCAATGCACTCCATTAATGGATGGCAATCAAATGGCAGAGCGAGAGGCAGCTAGAGTGCGAGTGAAACGGCGGTAATATAATTATAATAACTTAATCAGGTGGCGCTAGGGCAATAAACATTAAAAACCGGCCAACACGAGAGGGTGCCAGAGGTGAAAGACAGTTTACTGCATCATAATTTAGCCAGGCAACTCTCTTTTTTTTTCCCCTTTTCTTTTATTCCCCCGACTATGGCCCACCCTTTGCGCCAATGCCATTTTATTGCATACATTTTTTGCAGCTCGTTTGGCGGAAAATATCATTATTAAATGCACTTGCCTCGCCTATAAATATAATTCTTATCGCATTACGTGGCCCAATATCCGCAGTGTTTTATCTCACCACCACCCCGCCATGGCAATGGCAACCCTGCAGCCATGCAGCCCGACAGCCCGGCAACCCTACAGGACCACCTTCGCTTATTTATGGCAATAATAAAGTTGTTGGGCAACATTTTATGTGTTTTGGTTGGCAAAAAGGAGTCAACAGATTTGCTTGTAATTAAAAATTTGTGTGTTGGCCTGGAACATGGCCAGGGCAACTCTGGTGGTTTATGAGTGGCTTAAAACACCACACACAAACATTGGTGACAATTATTTTATGGATATTCCTAAGGTCCTAGAAAAGGGTTCTTTTGTGCAGTGGGGAAAAGCAAACACTTTACGATAATTGTTTAATTAATTAATAAACATTATTGTTTATTTTAAATAAGTGCACACAAACACTGAATTTATGATCAATTTTTTTATAGTTGAGCTCCTCTGTAACACTCTTCTTCTAGCTTCAAAGTAAACGATATGTTGGCCCAGACTTTTATTTATTTTTCGGCTCTCTCTATATATCCCTGGGAGATGTGTGGCCTCCGCCTGTGTGCTCCTTTGACTGTCACTCAAAATGACTTTTTGAAAAGGGAAGAAAGTTTCTTTGAGCGCGGGGGCAAGTGGCAACCGAAGTGAGGGCTAAAGTGAGGCATGGAGTATGGGAGCGGCTTAAGCTTGTAAGCCAACATAAACTGATTTTGCCAGACATTCTTAGATTGCCATATAAAGTGCATCAGAGGATATTTTCTTATTGAAAAATATGCAAACGCAAGCAGGGCAGGGCAGGGCACACTGGGGTTAAGGGGTGGTGAGCGCTTTAACGCATCAGCGCCAGCCACAGGAGCAGGGATGGATGAGGTGTCTTGGGGTCACTGCAGCGGGGACCTCGTCCTCTCACCTGCAGCTCAATAAAAAGAGGCGGGCACGGGCAAGTGGTCCAAGCTATTTAAAGCCTTTTGATGGCATTAAAATGGATTAACTGCTTAACGTTAAGTTTTAATAGGGGTTCCCCCCAAATAAGCATGCTTTAAAACGGATTATGGGCTCGCAGGAAGGTTTAATAAAGTAACTTGGCGTAAGGGTATATATAAACTTTAAGAGAAAATCAACTTTAGTGGATAATATTAAATTAATTACTCAAGAGTTTGAGCTAGAGACATGTGCTGAAAGAGAAAGCTCAGAAAAATACCTTACAGAAAGGAAAAATGTGAGGTTTATATTAAATATTTATATTAAATGTATAAAGTCTTAAATAATATTTATACAATATTTTGTATTAATTTCCTTGAACCTATATTTTATATACTGATACCCTTGCCATCTCTAAGCCTTCTTCCTTCTGCTCTGTGGCTTTTTCTTGGCAATCGCCAAGACCCAACATGTTCGCAATGTTCGCACGCCTCCGGCTGGTCAGTGGATGAGGGGCTTAAAGGGGTTAAATGGGTGTAAAAGGGGGTTTGGCTGTCGGAAATCCAGTCTCCTGCCGGATTGCATCTTGGCAAATGCTCACAAAGGCACGCAGATTGGCTCCGCTAGCTATATATATATATATATGTACGAGTATATATACGACATAACATGCTTTTGGCTCACCACTTGGCCGCATGTCGCCCCTCGCAGCCACCATATTTTCCCTGCCAATTCCAGAATATTCTTGGCAGCGATTTTGGCCACAATTACAACATCTTAATAGGAACAAGCCTGCTCAAAAAAAGAAGGCAATGACTGGCTGCGCATTTCTGGCAGTGTAGGCGGTGACTTGAGAGTGCCTTTCGCCTTTGATTAGTCGCGAATGATTGTGTTGAACTTTCCTTACGGGTTTTTTTGTTTGCAGTTTTTTTGGGTTGGTAAAGGAGGGTAGAAGGAAAAGAAAGAAACTACTCAGTTTTTTCTAGTTGAAGTAGACTTTTGCAGCCCCTTTTCACTGAACTTAAAGAGTTTATAGGGAGTAGAACTCATATTTAAATAACTATTTTAAATAACCCATAAATCTTTACTTTGATATTTTTTTCAAGCAAAGCTTTTGATATTAATATTTTTTATTTTTTATTTCCCTTTACAGGTAAGGCTTACCATTTAGTGTAAAAATCAAACTGCATTTCAAAGCGGAAAATAAAAACTATTTCGTTTTTCTGTGAGTATTTTTTCCCAAATAAATGTTAAGCCATAGAAACGTCAAAAAATAATATTCATAGAAATAATTGACCCCCGAAGAGTATTTAAGCCTTTGTAATCCCGAATTTTATTTTTTCCCCCATATATTTTTCCCTCCAATTTGATCATGTTTTTTTTTTTGGCATCATCATCAAAAGAGCGGAAAATATTTACGCTATATGCTCAATATATGCAAGGATATGCGATTGATGCTGCAAGAGACGTGCCCGAGAGGAGGGGGCCTTGTTAAATGCCTTTGGCTTATTTGGCAGACCAGGCAGTGGCAGCAAAGCACAACTTTTTTCTACTCGTTTGAATTTCCCTCGCAAAAAAAAAGCGAAAAAGAAAATCAAATAAAAAGAGGAGAACACCTTCAAGGTCTGTTGCCAGAAGCGGGGGGCGAACGCGAATTGAGTTTTGAAGAACTTTTGAAAAAGCGTTTTAGCGTGAAAACGTTCGTTCAGGTGCGGCGGGGGAAAGCAGCATTTTTCCTCTTCCAATTTTAAATGCTCGAGGAGTAAACTTTTTCCCCCCTCTGCGCCCACCAAAAAGGCGGGGGTGTAATTTCCTTGTAGTCAACTCGAAATGCTCTCAAAATGCATTTGCATGCACCCTGCTCCCGCTTTCCGCTTTCCTCTCGCTGGTTTTTCCATTTGCCGCTTGAGGTTGCCATGGCGTATGCGTAATATTAGTTTTGGCGTGCGAAAAGATCTCATGGCAAGCGCAAGAAAATAAAAAGGAAAATCAAATAGAAAACTTGTTAAAAAATGAACCACAGGAGGGCAGAGCGGGAAGCAGGGATGTGGAAAACAAGGAAACAAGCCACGGGGAAACCGCAAAACAAAAGCCCGGCTGGAGAGCAGGGACGCGACACAAAAAAAATGTACGGGTGGCGAAAAAAAATGTAATTAAAACTTATTATTCGTGAACTGAAGTAAACATATTTTGTTTCGCGTAAATGTGGAACTTTCATTAAGCAGTGACAGTGCGGGGAAAAATTAAAATTAAGCTGATTTTAAAGCAGAAGATATTTAGGGAATATTTTAAGAAATTTATAAGAAAAATTACACTTTGATTTTGGCAAAAAAAAAAAAAATATCTAAAGCCGTTTCACAATTAAAAATCCATTAAAAAATATTCTTAAACTTCAAATACCCAAATGCTATACAGCTCCCCTTGGCCATGTTTATTTTTCCAAAAGCTGATCGCATGTTAGGTCCTTAGACTTTTATAAACCTCACTTCCCTTCTCTGTTTTTTCAGTCACCCTCTCCTGTTAAACCAGCTGCGGCAATTCCTTGTTATTCAGCAATTCGAGTTGATAAATTTGTCTGATTTGTGGGCGCCTTTTTTTACTGAGTTCTTTTTTCACTGAGTGCCAACTAATCCACCCCTTGTTCTTCTCTCTCGACTGTGTCCCTTTTCGCCGCCGAACACTTAATTCATTCGCAATACGCTGCCAAAATCTCAGTTGGCAAGCCACTAACTCATCTTCCCCCCTAATTTTTCCGCTTTTCCAGCTTTTTCGTCCTCACCCACACCCTTGCCTTTTTTTCCAATTTGATGCTGACGACGTGGAAAAATGTTTGGTAATTATTCGGAATTTGGATAATTACAATGGCGCATGCTAAAATGTTGCAAATGATGTAGCACGAAAATTTCTTAAATTTTTGCCAACATTTTCATTTGGTTTCGGTTTTTTTTATTGCAATGACATGCATAAAAGAGACGGGGAATGGAAAAGGGAACCCTGAGGGATAAGCTCCATGCAGCCGCATAATTTTGCGGCTTTTTTCTGTTAGCAGTCCGAAAGTGAGGCCAAATGTTAGAGATGGGCTTAATAGTGTGAAGGCTTCATTATATGTTTAAAAACTGGCTAACCAATGATAACAATCAGAGACTTTTATCTGTGATTGGTGAACTTTAGCAATGGTTGCAAGAAAAACCACCATTATTATCCTTCTCATTTCGATCAATTAATATAGATCGCGGTATCTCCATCTATAATTGGTGAACTTCACCAATGGTTTCAACCACACCAATTTTCAACTTACCTTTCATTTTCTTTTTCATCTTGATTAATCTGGAACTAAAAACGTATTCTTCACTTCAAAATCTAGTTGGTGAACTTCATCAATGGTTTCAACAACACCAAAATTTAACTAGCTAAGTTGTCATTCCCTTTCCCATTTCAATTTATTAAGACAGCTCTCGTATGAATATCCATAACCCTCGATTAATTAAGATTAATTAAGACATCTCTAGTATTATATCCGTAATATCCATAACCCTTTATCTCCGCTTTCATCTCCAATTGGAGTGTTTCACCAATGGTTTCAGCAACAGCACCTAGCCAGCCAAATGACCTATCACTCCGTCTCCCACCTCGATTAATTAAGACAGCTCTCCCATATTAATATCTGAAATCTTATATCTCCGCTTCCATCTCTAGTTGGCGGGATCCACCGATGGATTCACCAAGCCACTGAACTGGACTGGAATGAGTGGACTGACTGGCTCACATCATTCCTGTCAGCCTCATTCTCATCTCGCTCCGCTCCGCTCCGATCCGCCTCGTCTCGTCTCACATTTCAATTGTCCGGCAAGCGATTCATTCGTTTATTCGCCATTCCTGACTCTGTGTGTGGATGGGGGTGTGCGGGTGTGTGTCGGAATATGTGTGTGGGTGCGGTTTAAGCCTCATTTCCTTGCACTTCCGTTTCTGGCATATGAGCAGAGAGATAGTGGCTTAGCCCTGCCCGTCCCCGTTCCCGCCCCGGCCCAACCTTAACCCCGCACAGTCAGAATGGCAATGGTAAACTGCTCTTTGGGTTGTTGCCTCTTTTGGCCTGCTGAAAAATGCAAAACTTTCATTTGCACTCGGTGCTCGTTAGGCAGACAGAGACGACGGGGCAAGTGAAAGAGAGAAGGCCTCTGGACGTAGTCCTGGCCTTTAACTTGGTTAGAGTCCGGTTAGGAGCCGGGGCTATCCCGTTTAGCATTGCCCAGCAATTTATTAGAGTTTTGTTTTGTTTTCCTGCCTTTGCACCATATATATCCCTCCTCGTTGGTCGTTCTTCCCTTCTTTTTTTTCTCTCGAATTGCATAAGTAAATAACGCACGTAAATGCATTTTTGCACAACAAAAAACAACAGGAGCAGCAGCAGTAAAGCAGGCAAGATTTCCTGGCGGCGGCGGCGGTGCGGGAAAGTCCCACTAAAAACACTAAAAACACTGAAAACTCTAAATTAAACAACAACAAAAATGCTGGGAAAATACGGGAACAGAGCGTTGCGAAAATAAGTTGGCACTGTAACAGCTGAGAAAACACATACACTAAAATCTTCAAGGGGGCTTGTTGAAAGAATAATAATAGGATACTTATTAAAAGGAATTTTTGATGTACCCTTAAATTAATAATATATTCTTAGCTGAGATACAGAGATATATTATTTAAAATATTTTAAACCCATATTTAAATTTAATTGGTTTTCTTTTCCACCCCCTAATTCAGTCTGCAGAGATTGAAGTCTCACTATCCACTGCCATTGAGGGAATAAATGTTTCCAGTATTCAATTGTCGTTTTAGAGATAATTGTTTTTGTGGCTACACGAGAAGCCGAATATCCCAGACAAATTCGGACAGCCAGCCCTTTTTCAGGTGGGGCCTCTTACCTAAATCCGAACTCGTAAGCCTTTCTGGGGTGCACAAGTTCCAGAGGTTTGCCGGAATTTTCCTGGCCAGGCCACAAAACAATTTTACGAAATATATTTAATACACAAGTTTGCTTAGTTCTGTTTGGTTCGGTTTTTATTTTTCTGTGAGCAGGGCAGGGGAGCATTTTGTTGCGGAACCAAACAGGCAACACAGCACAGCAGGACATATAAAACTTCTCGTTTGTCGACGTTTTTCTTTGGCCAACTGTTTGCGACTTTAAAGTTTTGCATGTGCCATAAAACACCATTGCCTCCTCTTACGGTTTCTTTTCGTTTTCACCTGGTGTTTTCTTACCTGGCTTCCCTACTTCTTTTCTTTTCAACTTCCTATGCTTTTTTCTGTGTTTCCCTTTTGTGACATTTTCGCTTACATGTGCTGGCAAAACAATGTGGGCGGAAAATCGGTGTGAGGGTGTGTGGGGGTGTGTGTGGGATTGCACATGCAAAAGTTTGCCATTTTTTTTTGGGAAGCCATCTTTGCCGCTTTTTTTCGGCGGCGGCGCTTGGCATACTTTTAGGCGGAAACTAGACTTAATTGATTTGCAAAGTGGAACGCAAAGCGGCCGGCGATCAAAAGGAAAATGTAACAAACACGAGAGAGCGCAAAGAAAATCCCCATTGCAAGCAGCGGCAGCATCTATGGGAAATTTGTGTCGCAATTTGAATTTTCCTCCCGTCTTTTTTTGCTCCTCTCAAACTCTTTCCCGTTGTGTGTCTCTGGCGAGCACAGACAATGCAAGTATGCAAACTATGGCTGGCAAAATGTTGGCAAAACGGTCCGGTTCAGTGGCGCCCTGCTGCCCCATCTCAGTGGTTCACCTGGCCAAAAATAATCAATATTTCTTCGCATGTGACTCAAATTAACAAGGGATCCTCTTCTCGTCTTTTTTTTTTGCGCTCCCCAGATTATTCCCAGGTTCAATTTAAAGTGGTTCGGTTCAGTGGTTCGATTCCAGGCGCTCGCTTTGTCTCGGTTTTTTTTGTAGTTTGTCTTCAAATAATTGTACTAGGCTTGCAGGTTTCTTAAAAGAAAATTAAATTGGATTTCTTATAATATTTTTTATGTAATATTATATATATTGTAACCTTTTCATACAGAGACAGTTTTTCTTTATTAATTAATAGTATTTCCTATTTTTTAAGTTAAGAAAATCCCCTTTAATATAATTTCCCCTTCAAAGGCCTAAGCTTCACTTTTGCCAGCCAATCAAGGACTCAAATCCTTGATCTCCACTTACCTCTCTCAGCTTCGAGTCTGGAGCCTCGAGTGTGCGCCTCACTGGATCTCAGTGTGGCTCGGCGGCGGCGTTCCGGCTCAGTTCCAGTTCGATTTCGCTACCCAAATCGAAGAGGGCTTTTCCCCATTTCCCAAAGAAAAAAAAAGGAAAGCGCAGCCGAAACTGAACCAGAGATCTATCCGCCTCCTCCACTGGCCTCCCCCCCTGCATAATTTTGTGGCATGCAAAATGCAACAGCTACAATTCTAATGCCTCGCTCGTCTGGGGCAGGAGTGGATGGGGCTTGGGAAAGCAATCTGCAAATGCTTTGTTGCCAAAGCATTATTAAACTGGCATTTTCATTTCTGCCACACACACACCCCATACACACACAGATAAGCATACATATGCTCGTCCTGCAGGAAGTGCAGACTGCCCTCGGAGGACTGCGGGAAATCCTGCTTTCCACATTTGAATTTGAAGTACACAGCTCCAGGCGGCTCTCAGTCAGATTCACTTTTAACAGGTTTACACACATCAAACTATGTACATTTCTTAGCCCCCTCCCGAGAAGTACCGCCCGCCAGTGTGACCAAATCTCAAATGGAAGCGCTAAGTCAACGGAAATGATGTGTGTGTTTTGTGCGCTCATTAGGAAACGAATTTTAAATGGAACGAAAATGAGGCTTGCATTTCGAGTTGTTTTTTGTGTTTTTTTTGTTCAGTGAGTTGGATCTTTTTCGTTTTCCCAATTCGCTGTTTTTTTTGGCAACGTCATTATATCAGTTTTCGATAGATTTGGAAGGATGGAGTGGAGACTTGAGGGGTTCTCATCGAAAAATCAGTTTGGGTTATCATAAAAAGGAGATGCTTTCTAGCCACTAAAGGAAACTAAAATTATTTAAGTTTTTAAATGAGTGTCATAGCGGTATAAATAAGATAACTATAATTTATTACATTCTTTTTAGTACAGTGTCATAACCGTACAAAGAAATAATTGAATTTAAAGAAAAAACAATATCATTTTGTTTGTGATTTGTTATTCAAAAACTTATAAATAAAAATATAAATAATTATAGATAAATAATTATAATTAAAATAACTATAATTTATTACATTCTTTTTAGTGTCGTAGCTGCATAAAGAAAGAATTGAAATTAAAGTAAAAACCACATCATTTTGTTTGTGATTTGTTATTCAAAAAGTATTGAATTTTTTAAGAGACTTCTTGTTCAGCATTTGTTATAAGTAAAGTGAACAAATATTTTAAAATATTTCTCTAGTCTTTAAAAAATCATTCAAAATGTGCAAATGCTTTTTTATAAATAACATATTATTATACATTATAGAATCTATCAAAACAAAGGGTATTTTCTAGGCTATCACAAATTCCCAGTACACACAGCCAAAAAAGAAAAAAACAAAACGAGACAAAAAAGGCGCAGCTACGTCATTATGGAGTCTGCACAGTCCGTAGGTAAAGCAGCAGATATAGATATAGATATAGATGCAGGCTATATGGCCATACCAGTGGCTCTTCATCATGCTCGTAGGAAAAAACACAAAAAAAAGAAGGGAATACAAAAATAAAAATAGGAGAAAAAACATGGCAGAAAAGCAGCAGAAAAATAATAATAATGCGCTCGAGTGGAAAACGTAGCCCAGCAACAAAGTAGAATTTCCTTTACATTTCTTTGTCGCTGTTTTTGTCGCTGCTGCTGATGCTGCTGCTGCTGTTGTTGTTGTTGTTATTTTGCAGATGAGTATGTGGCTATATAGGAGATATAACCCAAAAACCCCCACCATTTTCCGTGTGATGAGCGCTATTGATAATGTTATATCCCCCTTGGAATCCTTGGCTGCGCTTTTATTGTTGCCTGCAGCGCTCCTTGTTCGTTCACTCTTATTGTTGTTGTTATTATCCTGCTGCTGCACTGCGACAACACATCAACAATTGCAACAACAAGAACAACGAGAGCAACAGGAACAGGAGCAGGAGTAGGAGCAGCAACATCATATGCAAAATATTGTTTTGTCTTTTGCCCTAAAAGCATAATCAAAATGAGATACTTATATCAGCATCGCCATTTTCCACCGGGGAAATAACAAATTTAATTTAATAAAGAAATGCATGCATTTCCCCCATCAGATTACGCAAGGAACTCGAGATTATAAAGGTCGTTTGAGGGCAATATTGAAAAGCTAAACAGAAAATAAAGGAGCAGGGCAACTTTTAAGGGAAGAGGTGGAATATGGGTGTATTTAAAGGTTGAAATTATTATTAGTATTTAATATGGTACAAACATTTTTTTTAAATTAATATAAAATAACTGAATATAAAATATGAAACATGGAATTTACAAAGAAATTTGGAAAAAGCGTGCACGTCTTAGATTACATTTTTACTTTTATATTTTTAAAGGACTTACTTTATT
Organism: Drosophila tani; assembly: GCA_008042535.1. Taxonomy (NCBI): domain Eukaryota; kingdom Metazoa; phylum Arthropoda; class Insecta; order Diptera; family Drosophilidae; genus Drosophila; species Drosophila tani. The sequence continues at coordinate 35,558 of VNJO01005223.1, read as the reverse complement.
TCTTTTTCTGAGATATACATACATTTCCTTAATATATTAAATGGGCATACTTTATTATTCTCTTTCTCCTATATCTCTCTTTTATATTATATGAAATTTTCCTGCATTCTTCTGGTCAAAGTGATTGCTTTCTCGCTGGCCAGGCTGGCCAGTGGAAAATACCATAAATCTTGTAATCGTTCTCTGCGCTTTTCCACCTAAAAACGTAGTGCGAAAAAAGTTGTGCCATAATCAACGCGTAATATTCAAAACCCATTTTTTGTGCTGTGCCAGATTTACGCTATCTATGGCTGGCTCTCACTTGGCTTTTTCCTTGACTCTTCTTCCAATTTCTTTTGCTCTCGCTTGGGGTTTTGAGTTTTGTTTCATTTTTCCCTACTTCGTATTTTTCTCCATTTTTCCTTTTGGTCTCCATTATTTTGTATTTTGTATTCCCTTGCGCTCGATTTGTGTGTGCATCCAAAGGGGGAGGTGAAAAGCGTGGGGAAAAATCGGAGGGAAAATGGTTGTATAAGTGCGGTGTGGGGTGTGTGTGTGTGTTAGCATAATACGCTTTATCAAGCACAGAGAACTGAGAACTGCCAACGTCGTCAACTGGCGGAAATGTCTTGGTTTTCATTCATTTATATATATTCATATATATATATCTATTGTATTGATGATGGACCATCATCAGCTGGGAGCTGGAAGCTGGCAACTGAAAACCGAAAACTGGCAACCAAAGTGATTTAAATACGAGTATATATATATTCGAGAGTATATCCCCTTTTTCCCTCGACTTTTTACCATTTTAATTGGCTCACATTCGCCTTTTCCGATTCGCGATCTTGTTTCTCATCCTTGCGGACTCTCTGAATGGCATCGCAGGAAATGAGATAGCTGCGGGGAAAGGGGTGGCAAGTCGCCTTGTATCCACGCGGATTGGCATAAATTTTAATTAAGCCTCAAGGAAACCGTCACCCTCAAAAACCAACATCCGCCAGTTGGTCAAACCAAAGTGAAGTGGCTGCCGTCGAGTGGAAAAGTGGGCGAAGCCTCGGCGTCAGATGTAACATTTCCATTTCCATCCTCGGTCTGAAGGGGGAGTTGCGTAAGGAAAGCCGATGAGCAAACAATGAATTGCAATTTAAACCGCCCAATGCTGCGGGACAACAATTGTTATCGAAGCGCCAATCGATAGCGGACTTAATCAGTTCGACCAGGGTTGTCTTAAGGCTGAATAATAATTGAAGATTAAGCAGGACACGAAAAATGTTCATATAATAAGTAGTTAAGCTTTATTTCTGGAAAATAAATCCAAGCACGCAGGAATTGTTATCGAAGCACCAATCGATAGCTAACTTAATCAATTCGCCAGAGTTGTCGTGCTCTGCATTTTCATCGATGCAAAATAAAATAATAATTTTGCTTCGATAACGTTTTTATCCACGACTCGATAATGACCTTTCTTCACTTTGCGGAAAATCTGCAGACCCAAAAGAGACTTCTCCTAGATAAGCATCAAGCTCGACGAAAATTGTGGCCACAATGTTGAAAGACATCTCCATCCGGCGGCCCTCCTCCTCTAAATATTCATTTAAAATGTTGCGTAGTGCTCAAATATGGGGGTTGAGGAGGAGGCGCTCTGCGGAAAGGGGTGGCAACGTTTTTTGGATTCACGTTCGCGAGGTAAAAACGTTTTACGATGAACTCGAATTGATATTTTTTCAGTAAAACGAATTTTTGAATGTGCTTCGCTTCCTTCTACTACCTGTCCTTATCCCCATCTCTAGCCAGAGCAGCCCTCGGCTTAACCCTCGACAGTCCCGCGCATCATCAGCCATCTTATTGATAGCCAAACACAGTGGTTTAGCTATGAAAGTTTTTAGGGATTACACTTTAACTGGGATTTATTGAAATTTAATGATTAATAAATTATAAGGCAATCAAGATAAATTATTTAATAAATAAAATGAAAGGCAACCTTTTAATAAGTTAATAAAAAAAGGAAACCTCTTACCGATTAAAGCAAAAAATACATTAAAAATCAAATAAAGTTAAGCCTGAAAAATTAATAAATTGGAAAGAGGAAAGGATAAATTTTTCCTCATTTTTTTCGACCCAGTGTGCGATGTCTCCGGTACGTGCTGGCAAAGACATGGAAGGGAAGCGGCAGGATGAGCCAGGAGAGGCATGGGGCGGAATGGCTAGGGCGAAGCGAGGTTCAAGGGGGCGGCGACGACGACGTCGTCGATAAGGACGCACCTGCTCCGCCTGCGGCTTTCGGCGCTCTCGATTGAATTTCCACTGCAGCAGCAGCAGCCTTTCGCCGAAATCATCATCGTCATTGGGTAGCAGCTGCCAGGCATTTTTTAATTTAAGGCTGCGCGAACGGACGAAAAAAAAGGCAGATAAACGAAATATATAGCGGACTTTAAGGGGCTTAAAGCGCTGCATGTGCACTACACGGCGGATGCGTAATATAATTTTAAATTCCCGCTCCACCACGCTCTCCACGCAGCAGCCAACACCTCCACTAAATGCTTCTCCCTCTCTCTCTCTCTCATTGCAGGTAAATATTGGCAGCAAATATTTGAGCTACGCTCTTGTCTCCGGCACAATCGACTGAGGAAACTGTCACGCCCAGATTGAAAACTCCCACTCTTCACGCATCTCGCAGCTCGCAGCTCGAAGCTTCCCTACCCATTTTCCATTTCCCATTTCCAGCTGCAATCGCCGGGGCTTATTCACTTGTGAGTAAAAGTTGGCCAGAGCCAAAAGCAAACTTCCCCCGTCCCGCTGGCAAAGAAATGAGGGATAATGTTAGATGGAGCATAAAGCATAAAGCGGGCAAGCTGCGAGGCAAAATGGGGTCTCCGCTCAAACAGCAGCAAAGACATTGAAAAGGATTAGAAATATGTCATCGGACGCGTGTGCGTGATGTTTTTCATGCCAAGAGGAGGTTTTTTCAGTACAAAAAAAAAAGGTGACCAGGTCAATGAAAAATGCAGGCATTTAAGGCTTATGAAAAAATTAAGAAATAATCGATGGATCGCGTAAGTAACAAATATTTGTTATTCGTTAAAAAACAGAGACCGTTTTATGACATTTTTAAATAGTAGAAAATTATGGTTTCTTTGGTTAAGAGGTCAAATAGTTATCAAAGTATCAGTGTGACCGGGTCAATGAAAAATGCAGGTAATTAAGGCTTATGAAAAGATTTAAAAATAATCAAAGGATCGTGTAAGTAACAAATATTAGTTAAAGACCAATGAACAGATACCGTTTATTGACTTCTTAATAGTAGAAAATAATTGTTTCTTTAGCTAAAATGTCAAAAAGTTATCAAAGTCTCAGTGTGGCCAGTCCTGAAAAAAATAAGTCATATAACAGATACTTCTTAGGATATATTCAATGATTTAATTAGAGAGCAACTGTGCAAACTTTATTTAATATTCCCTATTCACTGATTTAATATCTTAATGCATTTGAAAACTTGAAACCTTTGCAGGAGAATTCTATTATTCGCTTTCCAACTTTCTAGTGTTTGTATTTTTTCTTCTTTTCCCTCTTCGGGTTCTTCGGGTTAAGAGAGCATCAACTTCTTCGACTTGTCAACACCGTATCCTTTTTTCTTATTTTTTCCCAACTTCTTCTTGTTTCATCTTTGCCTTGTTGTGCTCATCCCCATTTTTTTTGTCCCGTTTTGCATGCAGAAACAGAAGGAAGCTCGGAAAAAAATATAAAAAACGGAGAAGACATCCTCAAGTTTTCAGTCCCTGACAGTCAAAGGGATTGAGGGGTTGAGGGGGCCAGCGGCGGACATGTGTCAATAGCAGAGGTTCCACCTCATCAAACAGTTGGCGGTGGTGACCCACATCCCACAACCCACACACACCAAGCAACCCTGCCACCCTACGCACATGTCCTGTTTAAGTGCATATAAAGCCCCCCCGCACTGCCAGGGGTTAAGTTCTGCACGCCATAAAACTTGCGCTGCCTGCAATGGGTTAAACGCAGGGCAACACATGTCAGAGGCAGCTTGTAAGTGTCAAATTCGATTGCCTAAAACGACACGGAAAACAATTGGAGGTCTGGTACTCATTTTGAGGACTAATCGATTGTTTAAAATTATTTGCTGATCGATTAATGCTTCGATTAATATGATAATGTGAGAGAAAGCCATAAAATAACACCTTATCGACTGCGATAACTTATTGATATCGATAGTTTCTCTAATAAACGTATCGATTAAGTGTGAATAATATTTATTCACATACGAAAATATGATTAATCGTACAAGTTTTTCCTGTGTAAAAGCAAAAAATCCCCAAAAGCAAGTCTCGCTCACTTCCAGCTTCTTTCAGCCCCGACAGAAAGTTTTCTTTAGCGCTTTTCTCCTTTCTTTTTCGCCTTGGTCCCCAAATAAAAGTCTTTCAAATGCCACAGTGCGGTGCACCTGAGACAGGGATACAAATAGATAGAGCGAGATGGGGAGAGAAAGGCGGGAAAGAGACAAGAAACCGCCGTGACACTTGTTACGCGATGGGCTACGTGTTAAACGCATTTCCGCCACTTGAAAGTTTTACCAGAGCTAAAAAAAAAGTAACAAAAAAAAGGGGGAAAATAAGAAAAATACAGAGAAAAGCGAGAAAAGCGGCGAAAGAGACAGGAGGTGAGGAGGTGAGCGGAAAGAGAGAGAGACGCTGGGATTTGAAATAGATGGCAAGCGAATCCTTCGAGCTTTTGGCCCAAAGTGCATGTGGGATTTGAACTTTGATGCAGTTGGCTGTGATGCACTGATTGCCGGCTTTATTGAGTTGCGGTCACCGGCGCGGAGTGAGAAGCGAGCGAGAGAAGGAGAATAGAGTGGAGAAAGAGGGAGAGGACAGATATCCCGCGAGAGAACAGCGAATTGAAGCTGACTAAATCCAACCGAAATGAGTCCCCAGAGAGCACGTAACCAAACTAAAAATGGCAAAAAATGGAAGCGGCTTAAAGGGGTTACATAAATTGGTTAACCAAAGTCGCTTTCCGCCAAATTGGGTAATTAAAAATGCTTTTAGGGAGGCTAAATATATTTTAATGACATAACTATGCATACATTTAATAAATTTATAAATCTCTGACAAAAAATTAAATTTTCAAATTTTTGAAGTCTTTAATAAAGAAACCTTGCCATATTTTCCGTTAAGCACTTAACTTATGCCACAAAATGGCCGTCAAACTCATTCCGCAACTCATTCTGGGCCACATTACGCATACGCCACGTGGGCCGTCGTTAAACATTACTGCTCCTGCCCTGTTAAGTCCCAACATTACGGCGCACTTTTTAACTGCTGATACCAGGCAAAAACTCAACTTAATTATATTTAATGAAAATAAAAAATAAAGCCAGAGAGGTCCCCTTTGAGCAAACACGAGACGGGCCGAAAGAATCAATATTTGCGACCATAAATACTGGCAGTAGTAACTGCTGCTGCTGCAGCAACAGCAGTAACAACTGCTACTGCAACTGCAACTGCGGTTTATGACCAATGATCCGCCATGCGGTTCGTTTACGGCCGTTGCGAAACTGTTTTCCATTCCCAGCCCAGCCAGGGTTTCGAATTCGATGCCGATGCTGCCGCGGACTCTGTCAATTTTCTTTGACGGATATCGGTTTGCCGTTTTTGAGGCGTGTTAGCGGAGATCTTGTTTCGCGGAAAACGTGGCTTTTCCCATCCACGAAAATGCAAAGGGAAGCATGGGAATTATTAAAGACCACACAGCTGGGGAGACAGAGCAAATATAAAAATTCTTTACTCTGCCAGTAGGCTTTTGCCGAAATTCTTACTGGGTTTTATTTTATTATTATTTAATCCTAGTTTAATTTGGGTGAAGCTTTCTTTTATATACATTATAGATTAAATAAAATCCTTTAAAATTGCATTAAATATATTTTTCTTTCTGTACTTGGTCCCTGCCCCTTTACTTCCTGCTGCCTTATGCATCTTTTGGGCTGGCTGGCAATCAATTAAAAGAAATATTTAAATATGAAAATAAAAAATAATCAAGGCAGGCGAGCCATGAAAATGCAGCCACCGTTGGCAATTTCCCGGCCATTTCTTTTTCGCCTTTCCCCGCTTGATGTTTTCACTTGGGCTCTCGCTTCCCTTTTGGCCAAGTGGCGTATACGCATTATTGTTGCCATATTTTTGCCGGCCGGGCTGAGTCGGGGTGGGGCGTGGTATGCCCCATACCTGGCGTCGTTGAACGTGTGCGGCGGAATGACAAAAATTGTCCCCCAATGGCAGTTGTTGTTGCAGGTTGCTGCTGCTGCTGTTGCTGTTGTGCAAAGGAGAGGTTTTTTGTTGCAACTGTTATTGTTGCCACTGCCTGCCGCAGTTAACTGATGCTGCTGCTGCTGCTGTTGTTCTTGCTGTGGTTGCTGCTGTGCTTTTGTCGCCATTCTTTGCCTCAGCTTTTGTTGCCTGTCGTGCCTGCTGCTCCTGTTGCTCCTGGTGGCTCCTGTGGCGGCCATCCCCAAAGCCCTTGTTTTATGATAATTCTCGTGTTATTATGCACAACTTTATTATATTGTCGCCATGTTCATTTAGTTTGCACGTTAATTTAGTTTCGCGACTCCACCAGGGAGGGCCTAAAACTAAGTCCTCGATTTATTTGTAGAATTTTGTATAATAGCATTTATAAATGCGTAGTGTTTTGTGGCCAAAATATCAATTTAAAAAATATTCTAGGTGTGTTTGATGTATATATTTCTTTGAATTACAATTTCATTGGTTTCTAAAATATAATTATTATTTAATTTAATTCCTTACACCTTTAACATTACTTTATTTTTGCTATCGATTTTTTTGTAGAATTTTGTATAATAGCATTCATAAATTTGCTATTTTATGGCCAAAATATAAATTTAAAAAATATTCTGGGTTTGTTTGAATTAAAATCTTATTGGTTTCTAAAATATATTTAATATTAAAATTAATTCCTTACACCCTTAGCATTATTTTAATTTTTGCCTGTTGATATTTAGCTCTGCATTTCAATCCATCCAATATCTTTAAATATTTTTTTTTATGGACTTAATCCTTCTAAGTTCTAAGCCAGTCAATAATATTTAATATAATTTTGTACAGGTATATTTTTATTGTATTAATTTAACCCCTGAAGACCCCTTCCTACCCTCGCTTAAGCCTTCAATCCATCCATTAAATATCTTTTTAATTAGCATTTTATTTGAAAGTTACCGCCGTTTCGGCAACTGTTGCCGCTGATTGCCGCCGGCCCTGAGCAAAGTGATTAAACAATTTCATTAACTTTTCTATCTGTAAAACCCCTGGCAAAGTCAAATATTATTAAAATTTATGAGAGAGGCCCGCCGCAGACTTTGCCAAATGCCTTTCCTTTGGGGAAAGTTTGCCTACTCCAGAGCGGCGGTGGAATAGCCCTTGAGACGAACTGCTTGCCTTAATGGTGCAAAAAAGTTCAAACACCAACAACAAACACAACAGCGGCGGCAGTTTCCCTATAAAAGGCATTTGTCAGCTCCTCGACGGCGAAAGGGTAGACAGAGACGGGAACAGAGCGGGGGCCAGAGCGAGAGGGCCAGCTAGCCAGGGTTAGTGAGGTGAGAAAAGCGAAGGAAGACGCTGAGACAGAAGAGGCAGCTGCCAGGGCAAAGTGCACTTTGAACCTAAAAGCATAAGCCTTGAAGGACGAAATAAAAAATAAAACCAATTCTCCAACTATGCAGGTGTTTTTTTTCTCTCTTTCTCCTTGCTCTCCTTGGCTCTCCTGGTTTCGCCCAGCTTTTCTCCTCTCTTTTTTCCAACAAAGGGAAATTGTTAAATTAAGTGCTTGCCCGAACTGTGGGCGTGCCTAAAAAAAGATGCAAGTGCAAGGAACAAGGAGAGAAAGCAGGGCGAAAAATAGGAATAAAACAAAAAACATAAGACCCTAGAGGAGAAGGAAATTTTCCATAAGTATCAATGCCATAAATACCCTCTCGAGTTGATTGTGAACTTGGAGGGAGAGGCTTTTAATTTATAATAAACTAAACTTGATAAGTTTCATGTGTGCTGAGTGAGGCAACTTCTTGTTATAATAAAAATAGGATAATATCAGAAAATAAACAAAATTTGTAGACTGTAACTATTAATAAACTTTATTTTTAAATTACTAATTTAATTCAAGTTTATACAAAATACTCAAAAATATATTTAATACAAATATTGTGCAGCCTAGAGGGTATCCTGAGTGAAAACGAAAAATACCAAAGAGTGAAAGTTTTCCATTTTTCGCACACTAATGCTAGTTCACGCACGCACCCGCAAACACACACCGACTAATCGCAGCCGCAGCGACACTGACTTTTTTCATTGCCTACTTTTAAGCGACGCTGACTTTGGTTTTTGTAATCAACGCATGCCAGCAGTGTGACCTCTCTATCTCCCACAGCTTGCCATCTCGCTCTCTCTTTTTCTCACTCTCTCTCGCTCTCTCTCTTCCTCTCTCTCTCTCTCTCACGAGTAGTGTTTTCATTTTCCGCTGCGAGCATCGCCGCATCCGTGTGGAAAATTAAATTCACTTGACTATCTGACTGACTGCGGGGTGTTTTAGTGCTTCAGGTCCTTGGGTTCAGTTTCAGTTTTTCGAATTTTTTGCTTAGTTTATTTCATCTTCGCCCGCAGCAGCAGCAGCTTGTGTTTTATATATTCGAAATATTCAGCATTGTTTAATTAAAAGCTAGAGAATAGTATTATTTTTTGAAAGGCTTCTGTAACTAATGAAACCAACGAATTATATTTCCAAATTAATGAGGTGCACAAGAGGGTTTTTTATTATTAATACCTATGTGTGGGTTTTTTACTAACATCATTTTTGATTTATGAATTATTTTGTATGGCTTTAAAGTTTTAAATAAATTTAAAGCTTGCTTCATTTTGTATTTACCTTTTGTTTATTTAATCACTTGCTTGTTTCCTTTGATATTTCAATGCCAATTTCTTAGTGATCGATTCACCGAGTCCTGTCAATTTGATTCAGCCTCAGTTCCTGCTGGCTTTCTCTCAATTTTTCACCTCGCTCTCTCTCCCATTTAATCCACCGTCTCTTCCTGCCTTTTTTCCATTCATTCAATTCTTTTTTTTTCTTGCCCGTCTGCCACTTAATTTCCGCCAAAGTTGGTAATTTGCTCGTTTCTGCCTCTGAAAGAATGGGGATTAAGGATTTGACGTGGGGCTAACAAAAGTGGGGAGGCGGCTGTGGGGTTGTCTATAACAAAGTATTTGCCGTTTATAGGAAGCGATTGGTAAAGGCAAAAAAAGCAAGGAGCAGCGGAAAATGCTCAAGCTCAGAGGAGGCGGAATTAGAGAAGAGAGAGGGTGTAAGGTGGACCCTTGGGGGGATACGCAGGGTACTCTCTAGGGATAAATATCGGTATGAAAATGGGGGAGCAAAATATGGGTTGGAATTCAAAATAAATATTAATGATGGAAATAAAAATAAATTCAAGAAGAAGCCTAAAATATTGAAATATTACAATGTTATCGAATCAATAACAATATATCGATTAGAATCAATAATTATTGAATTAAATAAAACACAAAGTTTATATGCATCTATGTCAAGTTCTTCAAATTGTATTTACCAAAACATATTTATATAAAACACAAACAAAAAACTTACTTTCAAAATAATGATATATATCGAGAAACGATATTTATACGAGTATATCGACAAAGTGCCATCCCTAAAATACGCTACAGACGCTGCTGACGTCGCCAAATTGAATTGTAATCTTTGTGCGAGCGAGGCTGTATGTGAAGGTGTGTAAAGCGGAAACGGAAGTTTGTTGGAATGCAGTTCGCACAGTTCCTCTTCCACTTCCACTTCCACTTCCTCTTCCACATCCACCTCCACTTCCCACTGCCACTTCTACAGCCGCCGCCACGCCCACTGCCAAGGAACGTGGCCCATTATGAGGCCAAAGCCAAAAATGCCAGCCAAGCGCACAAAATCACTTCCGATGAGATTTCAATTTAGCGATTACTTAATTGACACTCAACGTAATGGAACTTTGCCAAAATCCAGCAAAAAAAAAACAAAGAAAAAGTGGGCGTGGCAGGTGTTTGCCTTCTTCAAGTTGCAAACTTTGTGTTTTTTTATATCATTTTTTCTTCCTGTGCAATTTTCTATTAATTAAATTTTCGTCGTAATTGAATTTAGTTTTCACTCGCAAAGCCGTTTTGTTTTTCCGCTTATAATAGCTCCTGGAGGAGCTTTGTCCTTGTTGACTTGGAATTGTCCAAAAAAGTCATAATTTTAAGGGGAAGTTTTAATTTGTTTAAGATTTTTTGTTTACAAAAATAAAGGAGGTATTTGTTTAATTAAAGGAGTAAGAAATTACATTTTCTTTTAATAAATAAAATAAAAAAGGTGTTTACCTTCCTCCTAATATATTTAATATATTTTCTAAAAGTTTAAGAAGTTTTAAGTACTTTTGTACATTTTTTAAACGGATTTTAGCTGTCTAAAACTGTTCTCTTTTAATTTTTAAATTGTTTAGTTGACTGAAAAGCTTTAAAATATAATTTATACTCATTATATCCAGCCAAGTCTTCAATGCCAAAGAGTTTACCTGATTTTTAGGCAAGGAAGGATGCGAGGTTGAACCCATTTTCCGTATGTCCCCTCAGTTTGTTCCCTTTGCTAAATCGACTGAAAATTAAATAAACAAAAGGAGTGTGTGTGTGTGCTTAACCGAATAATAAAAACAATAATGTAGCGCAAATTGTGCGCGAATGAATAAAACAAAACGGAAGTAGGGCCATAAAAACTGCGTTTAAACTCGCCAAACTCACGCACACCGCTGAACGTGAGGGGGGAGGGGTCCAAAAGAGGGAGACAACAAACGAGATAGCAGACAGAGACAGCTAGATACATCGGCTAAATATGCAGCGTCCCAGTTCCAGGATGTATAACATTTTATGGGGACAACGGAAAACTCAGCGGTTTCCTTCCGGCACACTTTTTCCACCAACTTTGTTTTCGGCCATCAGATTCCGTTGCCGCACTTTGACCTCTTTTCTGTTGTTGTTGCAGCTTTCGTTATTGTTATAGTTGGTCGTAGGTCGTAGGTTGCGAGATGACAGTGTGACACGATAGGGACAAATAAAAATAAAAATACAAATTTTTTAGCCACACAATTAGCTTGGAAGATAAAAAATACTGAGAGAGAGAGAGGAAATGTGTGCACAGAAATATTTCCTTTCTGTCCCTTATTTCCGATCATTTATAACTGAAATAGAGTTTGAAATAAAATGTAGTTTTATGGATAACTTAGTTAGAAAGAATATTTAATTGAAATAAATTAACTAAAGGTCTGTATATATTTTTTAAATAATGTAAGCTAGGTCTCTGGTCCGAATTAATGCCCATGTTCCCTTCAGCACTCTTAGTCTGTTAAAAAGTTCCAATCCGATATAGTCCCTTTTGTAAGGCAGGACGAATAGGACTAATTTCGATGGCTCTTTGGCCCCAGGGCTTCACCTGATGTTTGCCTTTAATTGACATGAACAACGACGTACCCGTACCCGTTGGGATGGCCTATTTGTAGCCCACATGGGTGGCAGGACCCCTTCCATCCATCCCCTTGCCCTCTGTGTACAGAGATAGTTCTGCCGACGGGTGATTGACGAGCACTCGACTTGTTGCTGACAAAGTTGGGGGCACATGGCTTGAGGACACTCTGTGCTCGGGACTCGAATCACAAACGGATATCCGAGACGGTCAGCTCGGACTCTTGGCTCATGGAAACGGTTTGAGAGTTTAGAGACAGCACTGGGAAAATATTTTAAATTAATATGAATATTAAAAAAATTATACAAGAAGTAAGGAAATATTTTACAAAGACTTTTCTTCAGTATCTAAATTAAAAAAATATATTTTCTGTAGCTCTATTACTTTGTTTTTACAAGTATTTATTTATAGAAATTGTATCTTTAATTGTTCGCTTTTCTCAGTGAATTCGAGCAGCAACTTAAATGGTGTGCAAAGTGCAACCGATAGAGAAAGAGAGATACAGGCCAGAGAAATAGAGAAACGGAGAAACAAAGGAACGATAACTGAGACTGAGACCGAGGCTCCCATCGACTTTAAGTCCCCGACTGGCTGATAGGGGCTAAAATGGTAAACACGTCGACACGACAAATTGATGAAATTGTCAATTTATTCGCACGTCGTTTGTTCATTTTTTCTCGTCCTTTGCTGCTGCCTTTGCCTGTGTGAGGCGACAGAGGAGGCGACATCAAATGGAAGGACCTCGGAATAGAGATAGCGATAGAGATACTGGGCAATAACAATAACAATAACACAGCGTTTACCACTCGAGTCCTGGCAGCCAATTTAGACGTAATGGCAACAAATGTCACTGGGGAAAGCGGAAGGCAGACGGCGGACGGCGGAAAGTGGCCTCTCTCCCTTCTTCCCGGTCCATGGCAAGTTTTTCCAGTTGTTTTTCACCACTTTTCAAACGGTTCAATTCACTCTCGCCCTTTGATTTCGCTCCAGCGACTCTCTACACAGAGAATGGCTGGAGAAAAAAATGGCTAGAAAATAATCATGGAAGAGACTCACTCACTCTTTTTTCTGTCGAGTTTTACTCCTTGATTTGAACGCTGCCCTTTTCGCCGGCCGTTGAGGGGAAATTGACGGAAATCGTTGGCGACAGGATACAAGGACACCAACGGTTGACATGAAAGCCTCCGTTCAGTTGGGGGAAAAACTTTTTCCGGCCGCGCGCCATAATTATTCCATACACATTAGAAGACAAGCGAAATAAACAATTAAATACCCTAACAAATCTATTATTTATCACGTATTTTTATGGTAAAATAAATACCCAAAATATTTATTCCTTAGGGTAAAAACAAAGACATTATTTAGGATATAAAATTCATTACAAAGATTTCCTAGAAATATAATTAAATAAGTGCCAGTAAAACCTTTATTTACTTCCCAATTTTCCCATATTCTCTATATATTAAAAGACCTTCCCAGGAAGTTTCTCGAAATTTGCATTAAAAATACCCGAATTTCTTGAAAAATAAGAATTCACTTATGGCTAATGTTATGCAAGCTAATAAACAATATTTACCTCCCAGTTTTTCCGCGAGAGCAAAAATCTGTTTGTCAAATTCCAGCGAAAGAATGTCTGATACCCTCGAACAACATCTGCCTCTCTCTCTTTAGCTTCCCCTTCTTGAAAAGGAAAGCGAGGAAAATTCCCCGAATTAGCAGGCAAACGAAAAGTTGAAAAATGTTCAAGCCTCGCGGGACATCCAGGGACTAAGCAGAAGTGTGGGAAATTATCAAGGAGCCGCCTTGGAGGAGGCGCAAAACAATTTTCGAGCCTGTTAAAGCGATTTGTTATTGTTGCTGCCACTCGGTGTGCCACGGTGCGTATGAATAATGACAACTGCCAGTCGAAATGGCCAGCAGATGATGATAAAGGGAGGCCAGGAGCAGCTCTGACTCTGGGAGGATAAGGGATAAATGGTGGAGGCAACCCGAGAGATACCTGAACCTAAGCCCAAGCCCAAGCCTGAAATGCGTGAAGGAAAAGTGTTTACAGTTTTTCGGCTCTCGTGTCCTTTTTGTGGGAAATTCAGTTTGGTTCTTGCCACCATTTGGGTTTCGCCAGTGCAAAAGGTACCCTATAAGGGGTATATATGGGCTGGTCAATCAAAAATAAAAGGATTTTGTAACTGAAATATGTTCAAAACTTACCTAATCTTTAAATAGTTGCTTACTTTATTGATATTCATTTTATTTTGGCATTTTTATCAATTGAAATATTTTATTATCACTATTTAGGTACTTTCTATGATTTTAAGTTAAAATAAAATCTATAAAAATACTTAAAAGCTCAAAAATAATATTGTCTGAACATTTTATAACTTAAAGATCAAATTAGGCATTTAAAAATAATTATTTTTGCTTAACTTCCGCTTTAATTTCTTTTATTTCGCTTATCCAATTTTCTAGGATACTTTTGAGGTCCTGGCAGCCAATTGACCGGATTCCCTGTCACTTAGCTTCCTCTTTTTTCGGGTTCTTTTGTAAGCCGCTCGGGCGAGGACTCTTTCTGGCATGGGCCATGTGGCAGCCAGGACCTGGCTCAGTCCCTCTCGATTTCCACCCACTTTTCCACCCACTTTCCCAGGCCATTTTGTGCGTCCCTTTTGTGCCTCCTTGTGTTGATTGCATGTGATGATGGCGTTGATGCTACCATGCAATGTCACGCTCATGTCAACTGTCGGATTGTTATTGCACATACACGCAGACAGGGACACAGGCACAGACACAGACACAGACAGAGGTAGACAGAGATGGCAGGATACTGACGAGCAACAGGACCTTTTGTGCAGACCTCCCGCAACAGGACCTTTTGTGCAGACCTCCCGCACCTTTTGTTATTAATTTTTAATCCCACTTCTTCGCTACAAAACAAAATAAAATCCACAAAGAACTCGGTAAAAATGCCCAACTTAAATCGCACCAAAAATAAATGCCCTCAAAATCTGAAGTTTCAGGGGAAATGAAAATGAAAATAAAAATAAGAATAGGCAGCAAGGGAAGGGGGCTTTCGAAAAACAACTAAACAAATAAAAGTCGAAACCCCGAACAAAGTTCGATTTAGACAAACCATTCAACATCTCTCTCACTCCTTCCCCTGCCCGAAAAACATGCTAAAACATTCGTAGCTATCTCCCTCTCTATCTCTATGGCTGTGTCTATCTCTATCTATCTTCTGTTTTTTTTTTTGACCAACAGCGGGAGCAAAGTGGAAGCTTTTATAGCTGACAGTTGGCCAGTTTGAAGTCTGTGCAGTAAATTTTAGCCACGAAAAAAAGTACAGAGCGAGACACTGCAATATGAGTAACGGGTACAAAATGGTAAACGCTTCGCTTCGCTTTTTTTTTTTTTTTTTTTTTGAAAATTTATTGGGCTACATTTTTGGGACGTTTTATGTCCATCCCACCGTTGTGCCCTATTTTCGTTTAAAAGGTTTGGCTCAAAAAGAAAATAAATGGAACAAAATAAACTGCAATCCGATATGGGAAAGATTTCTAGAACTATAAAAAATATTTGTATGTTGTTAGATAATTTTTAAAAGCTATATAAATCAGCACAAATCAAATAAATATTTATTTTTATATTGAAAAGAATTTGAAGGAACAAATAGAAGTCAAGGAAAAGCATATTTATTCTTTGATTTTGGAACTAAAATTTTCCTATTTAATTTCCATTAAGTTATGAGCAAAACCTACAGAAAGTAACTCTAATAATTTAATTCTCCCATTCACATATTTCCAAATAAAAATTAAAACCCCATACATTCCCCTCTTAAAGAATATTTTTGGTCGAATATTTACACTATTTTATTTAGATTTCATCGTCCGATTTTAGGCTGAAATATTTTCCTCTGTATTTACACTAGCTGTATCAATTTTTATTTAGTGTTCCTGCGGCTGGAGCTGCTGCTGCTGTTAGTGTCGCATTTGAAATGTCAAAATTTTTATGACCCGCCGCAGCAGCAACATTGAAGCAACAGCAGCAATAACACCAATAATACCAAACGAAACCCACAACGATTGACATTATTGACAAGCATCGAGGACGAACAGAGTTTTGTGTGTTCATCAACAGGACATGCCCCTATCCCCATCCCCTATTCCCCTATCCCCCTATCCCCACAGCGTGCTCCTTTGACAGTAAATTTTCAAATTGAATTTATGGTTTTTGGGGTTTTTGCCAGTGGCTCAAAGTCCTTTGCCCTGCCCTGCCCAGCCGGTTGCCCTTTTTCCAGTGGCTTTATGTATTTATGTTTATTTCAGTTTTATGCCATGCACTAACGCCCTCCCTCTGTGGGGGGTTTTTATTTTATTTTATGAATCGCACGTGGTTCATTGAACCAACTTGATTAGGAAACTTTCGGGTTTTCCATTTTCTGGGGGATTTGAGATTTGATGGCCGCCGTGGCGAGTAAATTGGAACAGGTGAATGGTGGGAAATTTGCCAGGCCCAGGCCCAGTGCCTTTGCCTTTGGTTTTTGCCTTTGCCTAAATAAGCCATTTGTCAGGCTTACTACCCCCTCTTCCCCCTCTGTTAATTACACAACTCCAACGGCAGCCCATAAACTCGAGCCGAGGGGGTACTCAGCTCATAGTCCTCCTCGAAAAATGAAAAACAAAACGAAATCGCAGCCTTTAACACAGCAAACATTCATTTCAATTGCCCCGAGTGGCCGAAAACGAATCCTGGCCCCCCTTCTCTCTGCTCCCATAACCAAATGATCCCCCTTTTGAAAAAGCCTCTGACCCCCGTGACCCCTTTGCTATTAAAACTGGCGCGTTGCTGCATAAAAATTACACACACAAGAAGGGAAAGTTTTGCGGGGAAACGACAAGAAAATATCCCGCCATTAAAAGAAAAAAAAACAACAACGCACCGGAAATAACCATTAACTTTGGTAAAAAATTACTTACAACTGCGACAAGTATTTAAAAAAAAATTTTAGGCCCTGGATAAATACTAGAAGAGCTAATACCTTTAGTTGGGAATAAATAAGCATTTATTATGTAAGGTTAAGCTGGGTTTTTATTAAATAAATAAGCCCACATTCAGTTAAATATCTTTATTACTTATTCTTATATTAGTTAATTTAATTTAAATTAAGTATTTTTCATAATTATTTTCTCTCATTCAAATTTAATCATTTTAGATAAATATAAATACGGTTCTAGGGAAAGGTAACCTTAAAGAAAACTTTAATAATTTTTATTTTCTGCTTATTAAAAAAAATATAATATATATATACACATAAGAGAAAAACGATCCCCAAAAGCGACTAACCCTCGATACCCTTTCCCACAGGCCGCTTTTCTCCGTTTCTGTGGAAAGGGTGTAATAAAAAATTGTAAAATATTTCACAACATATTTTTGTTGGTCGCACAGTCGTCTCCGCTTGATGGCCATGGTCAGCGGCAAGCGCTTTAAACAATCCACATGACCATAAATCCAGGCGCCGCACCCTCGGACCCTATCTGCCACCCTTTTCTCGCTTTGGGCTGCTGTCTCTGTTTTTTTTTTTTTTTTTTGGTTTATATATATTTTTTAAGGGGTTAAGGGGGTGCACCGCTTTTATGACGCATCTAACGTACAACTTTTGACCACTTGGCCAGACCGCGACATTTTCATTTCCACACCGCGTCGGGGGTTGAGGGGAGGCAAAGCCCCTTAATGCCCCTCTCTGTCCCCTGCCCGGGATGTTGTGCAGTTTTTGCCAACGCCTAAAAGTATTCCCAACTCTGGTTTTGGCTTTGGCATTGCCTTCACTTGGCATTCCAACAGTTTTCCGCCCTATTTTTTTGCGGCGCAAAGATTTTTCCTCCTCTCGGAGCTCGCATCTCGCATCCCCGATTTTTGGGGTCCCAGTGTTTTCCGTTTCGGCATAACTCACAGCATTCCCTCTGTGTCCTTGGGTTACGGCGAATACTCTTTCCTGGGGGATAGGTTCTGGAGTTTGAGTCGGCAAAAAATAAGAATTTGTGTAAGAAAAGGTCTCTAAAAGTAAGAAACAATACTAAAACATTTTTAAAAGGGAAAAAAATATTTCCCTTGATAACAAAAAATACTTAAGGGTTTTATTTTGATTTAATAAAGGTTTCAACTCAATATCTTTATTTTTTATATAATTTGTATTTATCAAAATAATACTTCTAATATTTTAATATTTAATATGAATAAAATTCCATAAAACCCTCTCATTCCCTGACACTTCTCTGAGGTAAACCGAAAAGTTTTCCCCAGTTTCCCAGGAGGGCATTCCGCTTTGCATGCCAAACACTTTCGCTTCGTAGTTTTTATATTTGCGCCACTCGAGGCGAAATGTTTACACAAAATGAGATTTTATGCGGCAAATTATTATTTATTGCAGACTGCGAGAGCAGCAGTGGGCGGCAGGCTCGCCATCTATGCCGATAATTTCGATAAAAATATGTCATAAATTGTTTCTCTGCCTAGTCTCTTGTCTTTTTTCTTCGTTTCTCCCTTATTTCGGCAAAAAATAAAGGAATAAATAAGCGAGGCAAGGCGCGAGACCAGGAAATATGCAAAGCGTTCTCTATCTCACTCCCTCGCCCACTCGTTGCATGCATATTTCACTGTGTTTCTGCTTGGACGCCTTGAGTTATGCAACAAAATATGTTTTTGCCCTAATGAGAAATGCCAGAGCGGGACAGAGAGACAGCGACAGCGACAGCGACAGAGACAGAGAGAGCAGCGTTAATTACAAAATGAACTGACAAACTGACAAAAGGAGCATTCATCATATTTCCGCCCTCTGTCCGAGGAGTTTCTCCCTTTTTTTTATTTTTGACACATTTCACGGCCCATTTAACACGCGCCAAAATTTAATTTACAACTGTCAGTGGGCGCGCCCGCTCAAGGGTTAAGGCTCGCAGCTAAAGGGGTTAAGGGGGTGGTGGGTGCTGTAATTGACCAACTCGGCAGCTGGCCACGATTGACATTTATTTGCATTTAATTAATCTGACATTTTAAATTAACTGCACATTTCGGGCAGCCCGCTCGCATCTGTCTTGTTTAATTTTGATTTGCAACACATTAACCATCAGCCTTGTCCCTGTCCCTGTCCCCTCCCGACACCCTTAACCCCTGGCTGCCTGCTGCCTGCTGCTGGGCTTCCTGCCCGCCTTAACATTCAATTGTACGTGCCCGGGACAGGACAAGGCCCAATCTAGGCTGTCACTCAAAGGCAGCTCCACGCTCCTCCTGGCTGCCCGTGGCTACCGTCTTTGGTTAGCTTCAGGACAGTGCAGGCTGCACCGAGAGAAATATTCGGTATACAATTTAGGAAAATTAAAGGGAATTATATGTGATTCTTGCCTTAATTATTTTTCAGTTCCCTGTATTTTTTTTTTATTTTTTAGCCAACTTTAATGTGAACCTAAAAAAAAAAGGTCATACAAAATATACTATTCTTACAAGAATTCTATAATTTAGAGTATTTCTTATTTTAATTTCTTAATAAGATGCTTATTAATTTGATAATACGAGAGTATAGATACTATACTAATCTTAATAACTGTACTATTCTTACAAGAATTCAATACTTTAGAGTATTCCAAATTTCTTAATAAGATGCTTATTAATTTGATAATACGAAAGTATAAAAACTATACTAGTTTGCAAAAAGCTCTAACGCAAAAAACAAACAAAGCACTAATTTCCAGCTATGTTATCAAACTATCGTATAAAAAATAATTCTCGATAATATACAATGGGAACTATAGAGTATAAAATCTATACTCATAACCTTTGATACCATTTAGTATTAAATCTATACTAAACTCACTATAATGGTTGAGTATATTTTTAGGACAACGCGTATAAGGGCTAGACTCATGTTTTGCTTTTTTGGGTGTGGCTTTTTCAGTTATTCTGCCTTAAAGGTTGATATTTATTCCTTACAGTGCATTTGGGGCATGTTTAATAAAGTCAAACAGACACACTTCAGGCCACACGTTGCACGTGCAACGTTCTGCTGCCGCTGTCGCTGCTCTGTCTCTTTCCCTTTGTGCCGCCTGGCCGTCGTCTCTCTTTCGCCTTCCCTGTGTGTGATGGCGAGACAAAGTAAACTTTGGCGCGCAGACACGCGTAATTAAATGCAACAACAGAGGCGAGGTGGCAACACCCACACACCCCCCTCCGTCACGTGTGTGTGTGTGACAATTTGCAACAAATCGTTGCGACATGCTGAATGCAGCCAACCAAGCGGACCACGCCCACAACTGTTGACGGGGGTTTAGGGATGGGGCATGGGCGCAGGTGACCCCCACACACACACACTCATAGCCACCCCCTTACACTTACAAAACAGACAGACACATATGCCTCTAATGCGCTTTTGTCGTGCATTGTTAACATGAGGCGAAAAGAGAGCACAGAGAGGGGTGCCTGGGCTCTGGGGAAATAGGTCCACCTGAGGGGAGCTAAGGGGGGCACTGGCGAGACATCATCATCGCCATCATCATCATTGCTGTCAACACGTTGACAAAACTCGGCAGGAGACAGGTAAAGTGGAAGAGGAACTCCCCCTCCACACACGTTTTCCACACTGTCCCTCCTAATGCTACCCCTGCTACCTTTCCACTTTCCCAAAAACCCCCCCTAAGCTGCCCTGTGCCTTTTCCTGGTCACAGATGTGCTGCCACATTGACAAAGTTGTTGGCAGTTGCCAGGAGATTGAGTTGCGAAAGGACGCAGGACGAACCAGGGGGAAATCGAAGGGGGCGGTGTAAGCAGCTGCTTTGCATGCATTTTCCTTGGCTTCTGGAAAAGCCCCACGTCTCCGTGTCCCGTCTTCTTTGCCTTCTTCTGCTTCATCTTCTTGGCTGCAAATGTGTTGCTTCCGTCAATTTGCAAACCTTATCTGAGGCTCTCCCAGAGACACAGCCACCTTGAGCCAAGGCACTGAGAGAAATTGTGAGGAAGAAATAAGTAATTTGACAATAAATTCGAATTTCCCACGTATTTTTCGGTGTTTTTAAATATATTCATTTAAAATTTGATCTATAAATTGATAAAAACCTTTAAAAATTAAATATTTTCATAAGTGTTTGTATATATTTTACAAAAGATTATTTTTCTTTTATATAAAATATTATTATAAAAATATTTATTATAAAATATATTTATTTATTTAAGTCTAACATACAATGTTAAACTTAATAATTATTTAACCGAGCACTAGAAGTGGTGACCTTCGACTATATATAAAATATAATTCATGTATTCCATGCTGAAAATATTTGTATTAACTATTTTTACGAGAATATACTACGAAAATCGTTGTATTAAATATGAAAAACCCCTTAAAGTCCCACAATTTCATGTTATTTTATAAATAACCTGACTTAAATTCTAGCCTAAATATTTAATAAAAATATATAAAAAAAAAATTACAAAAGCAACCATTTCTCACAGTGCCTGACTTAGGAGCCTGATCCTTTTGGCTGTCGCATTCGTGTCGAGGTTTTGTACAATTTCATGTTTAATTTCCATAATTTATTTATGTGTCCTTTGGTGTATTGGATTGTGTGTGTGCCCGAGTGTGCGAGCGAGGGTCCTTCTGTGTGAGTGAGTGGGGCTTAATGCCTAATCACAACTACCATCATCGACGCCCGGAAATGCAGATAAATGCTGAATAAGGATGATGGAATAAAATCGATATTTGAATAACAATCAATTCATTTTATAATAATCGAATTAAATCGATTTTAAATATATTATTTCTTCTCTTATTTTAGGAGCCACAAGTTACCAATTTCATTCTCTTAAATCGATGATTTTCCATATTTCGTTGATAGAAATTAAGTTTTTACTTACGATATTCCTACAAATTTGAATCGATATATCTAATCCTTGATTTCCTGCCTATTTGCGTGCATCTCTGATGCTTAGTCACTCCGTCTAAGTACGCACACAAATAAATGCCAGCATATACTAGGGATCTCCATCTATCCCAGTGTGTGTGTTTCTGTGGGCGTGTGTGTTAGTTTGTGTCTGCGGGAGTGTGTGTGCGTGTGTAATTGGCACTCACGTAGCCATTGATTGGCAAGATTTGCTGAAAGCTCCTGAAAACCCAGAACCCCAGAGCCAAATTGAACCAAAAACCAAAGTTGGACAACCATTTATGTGGGTTTGGATGTCTCTCTGGGTGTGTGTGAGTGTGTGGTGTGTGTGTGGTGTGTGCCCTGGGTGTGTGGGTATTATTGACGAGTGCGTGTGGGTGTGTGCATCTTTGGCTGGCAAATTAGTCGAATGAGTATTCCATTTGCAAAAAGAAAATCAAAGCAGGCAAATGTACTTACCTTCATATCGTCAGGCCGAATGTTGGCAGTTGGCAAACTTGAAACCCGAAATGGTATTACTACCAAATATTTGCACAGGCCAGCACACATTTGTGTTAAATTTCTTTTTCTTTCAGAATTTGCAAATTGAATTACTTTCAATTATAATAAACTTAATAGGAAACGGGATTTTTAAAGATTGTTTTGAGTATTTTAAAATATTTAAAATACTTATGAACGCGGATAATAAATACACAATGCAATACAAATACATTTCACATAGAAAGTATTCAAAATATATATAATTTCGGATAACATGGCGTATGAGTAATATTTGAAGCGCAAAAATATCACTTATACGACAAGTATTCAGAAATAATTTGAAAATTTGTAATAAATCAATATTTTAACTTTTTTTCTCTTAATAAAAGTTAATAAAAATTATTTAACTTAAATTTGTGGCCTTAAAGGTATTTTTTACTTAAATTAAGAATGTAGGATCTTCAAGTTCCCCTCACCTTTATCTTTTTGTATATATTTGCAAACAACCAGTCGTGTTATCTTACTTTTGTTGCCAGTTTTCCTTTCATTTCATTTCGTTTCGTGTCTCGCTGTTCGCTTTTCGTTTTTCGCGTCTTTCGGTTGAATTTGCATGCATAAATATTTCAAAAGCTCGGCTCCAATCTCGGCCAGCGGAACAAAACAAAGCGTTTGCACTTGGACTCCTTACAACAATTGCACAGGTGTTGTTGCCAGGACCAGGACCTCTAATATGGCATTTTCGTGGAAAGCTGAGTGCGAAATAGCGGGGCACGCTTCAAAATGCCCGCAAATACGGGGGCACAGATGAAATGAAAGCGCTGGCGAAATGAAATTTCCCAGCACGCACACTCACACACACATTGCTTTGTATTTAGCGCTCTCCTTTGTTTTGTTTTGTTTTGTGCGAATTTTCAATTATTTTTTACTATGCTAACTTTGCACTAACAATGGGAGAAGGGAGCCCCCGACTATGGATTACCTATTAAAATTGCTGTTCTGCTTCTCATTAGTAGAAAATATATAAATAAATATATATTTATATAAAATATAAAATAGTTATTGAAGTAATTTACAATAAAATTATTTACTACCATATTTTAGCTTAGAAAAATAAACGAATACTCTCCAATTACAGGGTATTAAAATCTAGAGAGAGCAGCTGAAAATGTAGGGGAGTGCAGGAGGAAAAAAATGGACGGGGAGACACCGGAACCGGAAGAGGGCAAAAATAACATGCACTTACAGTCACGGCACTAACTGTTAATTGGCTTTCGGGTTCCTAGGGGAGGAGGCGGTTACTGACAGGGGGGCGTAGGGCGTAGGGGGCGTGGCTCAAGTCACACGAACACCGGGGATTATGTGGAGTTTTCCACGGAAGCCCAGTAATCCAAAGCAGGGCAATTGTTCCAGCCATCAATCAAATCGAGGCTTTATTTTAATCATAAGGCTTGCAGCGCTTTAAACAATATTTCCTTCGTTTTTTTTATATATATATTTTTTTTTTAATTTTAGGCCTTATCTTCTGACACTTCTTTCCATCTAGGAAAGGAAGTTAGCGAGGCTAAGGAAATTTATGTCTTTCTTAGCTCTTACTTAATGCTGTCATCTGTTTTTTTATTTATTCCTTTGACGGCTGCTTTTAAACTTATGTTGCCAGCAAACTTTCAGGGGGAAACTTTACTTCTTTTACATTTTGTAGTATTAATCTTAATTAAGCTAATTGTTTTAGGCACTTGCAACTAACTCTTCTTGCTTTTTTTTAATTTATTTAATTGCTGATTTGATGGAATTAGTTTGATGAATTAGTTTGCCTTTAATAATTAGCCATTCATAATTTGTTACCTTATGTTTTCCTTAAAGATATGTAAGTGAGTTGTATTAGTTATATCAAGTAATTTTATTTTATATTTTAGTATTTTTAAATGGTATCCTAGTTTATATTTTAAAAACCCTTATCTTTTATAAATCTTTTTAAATATAATAAATTTTCCCTCAACTATTTATATTATTAATATATTTAAATCTTTTATTTTAATTTAGGAAAACCTATTTTTAGCATATTTAAATTTACTCTCTCTCTCTCTGTTTTCTGCATTCCTCCTCACATTCTAATCGCTTTAGTTGTCCCCATTTTGTCCCCCCTTTGCGACCTCTCAACCTTTAACACTAAGCCCTTTCGGCAGGGGGGGGGCGGGGTATGGGCGTGTCTCATAAATACCGCCCTAAATGCGCTCACATCCGGTCCTCGACAAACTCGGAAAAGCCTGGGGCCAGGAGCTGGAAAAATCGCGCCACCTGAAGGGCCGACGCTATCGCTCGATCCCGGAGAGTTGGGTGTCAGAAATGTGTTATTTCCAACACTATTTAATAGCGCAACAACAACAATAGCAATAACAACAATAACAACAGCAGCTGCAGCAGCGGCAAAAGCAATTTCGTGTCCCTCTCCCCCCTCTCTGACTCTCTCATTTCCATGCAAAGAAAATTGAATTCAATTTTTCCCCTCGCCGCTTGTTGTTTTCCTGCTTAATGCGTTCGTTTGCCATTAACTCTGCCACCTCCCCCCGGTTGTACTTTGGCGTGTGACATCCATAAAACAGGGAAAACAAAAATAAAAATAAAAACTAAAAATAGAAAAATAGAAAAACAACAAAATAATAATATTAACATAACAGGTTATGGCGACTATAGGATACTCGTTTATTGGTTAACTTTAACACGTTTACAGCCCTTAAGTGAGTTAAAGTGATTGAAAACCAGAAAAACCACATGATAATGCATTTTACATTAGTAATTACATATTTGATAAGCCATAAGCCCTAGTGATAAAATTATGGAAATTAATGGGCACAGACCTTGGTCTTATCATTTTGAAACTTATTTGAAACGTTATTAATTTTCCGCCATTTAATTGCCTAACAGTAGATATATTTTCAGTTAAAATTTATCATTAAATCGTTGGAAAAAATTTTAATTAAAAGATTGGTAACATATTTAATAAATTCGCAATATTTTGAAAAATGAAAAGGAATTAATTCCACCTCTGCCTTCATCAGTATATTTTCCTGAGCACCATTACGCTATTAAATTCAGTTAGGAATCCCTAAGCAACTCAAGATTTATGGCCCTACAAAATCTAAAAAAAAAACCTATATATATCAGATATATCTGATAGGATATTAAAGTATTCTACATACCCTTTAATAGCCAAAAGGTGTAGGGTATAGAACAAGAAACTCATTTGCCGTCGCTCACTTCCTTTCCCACTTCACACGGCAGCAACAACGCGAGGCGAAGAACACAAACTGAAAGTTTCACTTGTCCCCCATCTCTCCATCTCTCCCTCTCTCTCTATTTTTCTCCTTTCCTTCTTACTCCCTCTACCCCTTTCTCTTTCTCTTTTCCTTTCTCCATCCCATTCTGACGCCCTTTCCCCTGCAGAAGCAACAATCGCGACTTTCATTGCATTCTGTGTCAAGGATCTCTTTGCTCCATTTTTTTCTTTTTTCGTTTTTTGTCTTTGGCTTTCCACTCTCTTACTTGGCAGCCCGAGTTTTGCATTTAAAGTAACAATTTTATGTTTAAGCAACCTGCACTGAGTTTATAATAAATGCAAAAATTATGAAAATATTTAAAAAATGAATTTTCCCAATTAAACCTAGAGCTTGTTACGAGTAAAATAAGGAAATATGATCCTTCATCTGGCTAAATCAAACAAAATAAAAAAGATTGCAATTTCTCATCTCAGTAATTAAATTCACCTGCAAAATATACATTTTTGTGCCTCAAATGAAATAATGTCCACCCGTAAATGACAATTATTAAAATATTTTTAAAATGAATTTCCCAATTAAACCTAGAGCTTGTTACATTGCACTTCCTTTTCTCAGTAATTAATTTCACCTGCAAAATATACAATTTTGTGCCTCAAATGAAATCATTTTCAACCGTAAAGCACAATTATTAAAATATTTTTAAAATGAAATTCCCAATTAAACCTTGAGCTTGTTACAAGTAAAGTCAAGAAATATGATCCTGCATCTGGCTAAATCAAACAAAATAAATAAGATTGCAATTTCCTATCTTAGTAATTAATTTCACCTGCAAAATATACAATTTTGTGCCTCAAATGAAATCATTTCCATGCGTAAATGACAATTATTAAAATATTTTTAAAATGAATTTCCCAATTAAACCTAGAGCTTGTTACAAGTAAGGTAAAGAAATATGATCCTGCATCTGGCTAAATCAAACAAAATAAATAAGATTGCAATTTCTATCTCAGTAATTAATTTCACCTGCAAAATATATTTTGTGCTTCAAATGAAATAATTTTCTACCGTAAATGACAATTATTAAAATATTTTTAAAATGAATTTCCCAATAAAACCTAGAGCTTGTTACAATGAAGTAAAGAAATATGATCCTGCATCTTGCTAAATCAAACAAAATAAATAAGAAATTGCAATCAGTAATTAATTTCACCTGCAAAATATACAATATTGTGCCTCAATTGAAATAATTTCCATGCGTAAATGACAGCATTTCCCTATGCCTCTCCGATTTCATTTGTTAATTAGTGAAAATACGGCCAACCACAAGGCTTGCATTGTGTCTAAATCCGCCTTTAAGACAAATCGAAGTCAACTAACAAATAATTAATTTAATGATGGCATTTTCCCAGTATTCCTATGCTAATTTGACTAATTTACTTGCATTACAAATGGCTTTCCTGCCAATTATGGAAAAATGCTTGGCATGCCAATGCAAACTGCAACTGCAACTGCCACTGCAGTGAGCTTCCAATTAAGTGTAATCTGATTTCCTTTATTTTGCGTTGCCATTACGCATAATATGAATGGCAAGGACTTCCACCTACGAGAGCCTTAACCCTCTTACCATTATTATTATTATTATTGTTGTTGATGTGCCCAGGCCAGGGCAGAATTGTTGTTTTTAGCACAGGTTTTGAAGTTGTTATTATATGACCGACCGTGTGCCATCATAAATATGCATAAAAATGTCGACTGGAGTTTGAGCTTTGCTATTGCATTTCGCATTTTGCAGCTCCCACAAATGGAACTTAACTTTTATTGCAGTCCCGGCCCTCCTAACACCCTAATGCCCTCTCCCAGTGCCCTCTCCTTGATGTTTCCATTTAGTTTTGCTCATGTGCTCAGATAGAATCGTGGCCATATTATGATGTTATGCATAGAAATGCAGTCAAAGAGGTTTTCGGGGGGTTGGAAAATAGGGGAAAATGCGGGAAAAAGCAGCCGCGAGCATTGCATGACAAACGGAGCGACATATGAAAAGTAGCTGCTAGTCAGTAAACTTGGCAAAACAAGGGAAATGCACAGGCGGAGGCACAGGTAAACGGAGGTAACCACTCGCTCTGCCTCTCCCTCTCTCTCGATTTGCATGCAAAGAAACTGCATAAGTTTGCAATTTACTCGAAAGTTTATGAACTGCCTTGGGGGGCCAGAATTTCCCTTGCTTTCCCGTTTTTCCCGAACCCCTTTACCTTGCATATTTATAGATAACGATATACGAAAATTCCAAAAATGAAATTCCTATATGCTTATGCTCGCCATTTTCCCCGTTTGCTGCTTTTGTTTATTTGCATTTTTATATGTTTTCCTTCTTTTGTTTATGATGGCGGTGGGCAGGACTTTAATATCTCAATATAAAATGCAATGAATATTATTATAGATTTTTACTAGAATATTTAAGGTATTTAATATATAAGCCTTTCCCTTTGATAAGTAAATCCCTAAATGTACCTTGATATTTTCCTAAATTATTAACAAGTTAAGCTAGTTAGTTAGGAGCCTTCAAAGTATGCCAAAGAATAAGCTAGACATTGGGAAATAAATATCGTAATATTAAAAAACTTTTTTCCACATTTCCTGCCACTTGCTGACAGCTTCCTCTCCGACTTTCAATTATCAAATGATAAAATTCAACATTGCATAATCGTTTTTTCCATTAAAATGCACAACAACAGTTTGGGAAATGCAGAATTTTCCCTTTTAATATTTCAATTAATATTTTAAGAAGCCTTTCTCCGGCATTCAAGTAATTCAATTCAACTCTAGTCCCTTCCCCTTTCCTTCAATTTTATTTTCATTTTCATTTTTCCTTCGTTCTGTGACATTCTACAAATGGCCGCAAGATGGCGCTGCTGCATCAAGATGGCAGAACTAGTGTGTTTGTGTGCGTAGAACTAAAAGCGCAATTTAAGTGGAATTTTGTTATTATTTGCAGCTTTTGTTTTTGTTTTGTGTTTTCTCAGTGCCTTTTTTTATTTTGCTCGCCAGGATAACACAGGGATGAGAGAGAGAGGGAGTGGCGGGGATAGGATTGCCATTGTCACAGAAAATTTCTTAAATGTTTTGAATATTTTATGATGGCAAAATCTCCAGCAACAATGGCCATAACCGAAAACAATGGCCGAAGGAGCAAGAACAAGAAACAAACTGTAAATCCTTTCTCCCTTTCTCGGTGTTAGTGTGTGTGTCTGGGCATCAACAAAATATTCATAGGAATAATTTGCTTTTAATTAAGGCATTCTTTTTCCTTTTGTTACGTTCTTTTTTTGCCTACCCCTCTGAGCCATTTCATTTTATTTCATTTGATTTCGTTTCCATTTAATTTTCATTTCCATTTATTTAAATCGCCTGCAATTGACATTCGGTCCAAGAGTTGGCATAAAGGTCTCTCTTACAACTCAAAATAAAGGGGAATTCCATTTGCATATTAAGAGTGTTGGATTATCGCAATGATTTCAAACGGAATTATGGCGGGCAAAGGGCCTCAAGTTGGGGCTTTTCAAGGATGAAATATAATAACTTGAGTCGCTTTAATTTATTGAGTCGCTTAATTACTTTGGCACTCTAAAGTTTTACCGAGAAGTCTCTAGAATAAGCAATAATTATTATAATTTGCCGAGTTCCCCACTAATTTGTTTGTCTTTTGTCCTATTTATTTACAGGTAATAATGAATTCAAACCAGAACACCTAAGGATCCATGGAAACTTAAGGGTTGTGGTATGATTTTTCCTTGAATTAAGATCAAGGAACGATGGGACTTTAAAAAAGCGACTCGATGACTGATCGACGGCCATTTCGAGCGGCGGAAGTGAAAAATAATGCACGGTGCGGCAAAGTGGCGCATTTAATATTTCCGCACCACTAAGCCCCAAGTTACCGTCACCCACAACACACACACAGTCACAGGGGCCACCGCCACCACTACACATGCATTTAAGTCGTGTGCCACTTCATTTGTCCCGCCCTTAAATTCTCTTGCCCCCTCCATTTTGGCCTGCATTCCGTAGGTACCACTTGGCGTATGCGCTATATTTATAGAAACGCGATTAAAAGCTTGAACACAATATTAGATGGCGGGAAAAGAAAAATTTTAAGTGAAAATTTTATGAAATTTTATGAAATTAAGAAGGCACATAATTTCTTAGTTTAAACACTAGTATTAAATAATTTGTACTAAGTTCCAGGGTATTACCCGGGCACCTTCTTTTGCTCTCCTCGCAGTATTACTTCCATTCCCTTTGTTTTCTGTGGTATTTCTCCTTTTTACATTTCTTCATTTGTTTAACACTGTGAAAAATTTAAGGAATTTGGTTTTAATTTTATTTAAATAAATAAAATATAATTTTTAATTTAATAATTTTAAATTGAATTAAATCTCGGCTGAGATAAAGTGAGTTCCCCTAAAAGAGAGCTAAAAATACTTCTAAAATCTAATTGCATAGAGGTTTTTCTAGTGAAAATGTTTGTTTATAATTCCCAAATGTTTTTTCTTTACCCAATTTTTATAGTTATATTTTTATTGTATTCAATAATAAATTTGGTAGGAATTGTTGCATGGTTTCCTAGTTAATTTATAAGTCTTAACTAAACAAATTATTAAGCTCAACACCTTTTTACATTATGTACCTTTGTTTTTGCCAGTGTAACCATTCCGGTTCGTGGTTCCCATTGTTGCTACGGTTGCTGGTTCTTCTTCGGCGGGTGCTTGATGGGCACAAAGGGTGCATTGTGGGGGCATTTTGCGGGCGAATGCATTCAAAATTTGGCCGTGTGCTGCTGACCCTAAATCACTGGCCACGGCTGTGCGGCCAGCGACACTTGCAGTTGACCGCCTGCCCCCTTCCACCCCCCTCAGGCATTGCCTTAACCCTTTTGGCATTGCTGCAGTCATCGATTATTAACAGAGAGGGAGGGGGCCAAGTTAACGGGGAAAAACGGGGGAAATGGAAAATGGTTGAGGGCGTCAAACTCGAAGCTGGTTAAAAGTGGTGATGCAGAAAGGGGTTAACACACATTCCACATTGGCTGCGATTGACCAACGACACCCGAGGGGCTTTCCACACACACACACAGCTGCTTTCCACCATTTTCCCCCTGATTTTCCCCAAACCCAACAAGCCCTTTAAAGTTTAAAGTTTTCGCCGAGTTTTGCCCCTCTTTTGGCCATCAATTGCTGGCAATTAAAACCCGAATTGCATTTTCCAATAATGCCGGCATGCAATGCAAGTCGTCCTGCCCTCTTAACCCCTTGGTGGCCCCGCTGATTACCCTTAACCCGTGCCATTCCTGGCCTCTCCTTTGTTGTTGCTGCTGCTTTCGGGGGCACACACAAAATGCCGGCGAAATTGTTTGGCATCGCTTTGGCCTAATGCTAATTTCGCGCCGTCTGCCACCATAAACAACATCAGGGCTGGTCACACCAGCACTGCCCTTTGACCCCTTCACTACCCCCAACCCCCCCTTTTTGCCCCGCCTGTTCGGAGTGCGCGTGATTTCATTTTGAACGCGCTTCAAATTCAAATTAATGCCGCACAAATGTTGCAAGGAAGCGGAGAGAAAAGCGGGAAAGAGCAAAAATACAAGGAAAATGAAGGGAAAAAGTACAAACCAGAATGGGGGATAAAAAAAATAAATATAACTAACCAGGGGAGAGCTATACCCACTTATTAAATTGTAAATAAATAAGGCTTCATCTTATTACATTCATTTCTGACTCAATTACCTAATTACAAATATTTATTGATTTATTTTATACGTTTATTAAATTTAATATTATTCTAAAATGATTATTTATACATTTTAAATTATAAAAGGCAGTAAATAGAGGGATTATTATATTAAACTAATTAAAATAACTGACATTTTAGAGAGAAAGGTATTATTCATGATTAGCTTAAATATTATAAATTAAAAACCCAATATTAATTTTCTAAAGTACGTACTCCCTGGAAATCCCTAATTAAATTTATATTACTCCCAATTCATTATTAATTTAATTTAATTTAATTTAATTTAATTTAATTTAATTTAATTTAATTTAATTTAATTTAATTTAATTTATTTTTCTTAGCAAATTCCAGGTTCTTTTCCCCTGTAAATAAAATCCTTCAACTTAGCTCCATCACCTTGCGACATCCCCTTACCTTCAAGGTCATTAGGCATTATCCGCTTCAAGATCAGAGCATCAGGCTTATGGCCGCCACTTAAAGTTACTTCAGAGTTTCCTTGGAGCCAGAATTCTTCTGCATTTTGTATGCCAGGAGTTGCATTCAGCTTCAGATTCTCTGTACGAATCGAGTCAATGCCATTGTCCTTTGGGCCCAGGACAAAGGGATTTTCACGAACAACAATGGCAGGGGGGGGAGGGGTGGTGGAAAATGGCGGATAAGGAAGGGGAGCGGGGGGGGCAAGAAAGCCATAATAAAGCCGCAACAACAACAACATCAACACGAAGCGAAAGAAAAGCAAAGCAAGCCGTGCAAAAATCCCTTTGTGTCAACTTTAAAGCTGAGCCGCGGGGACAAAACAACGCAGCATTAAAGACGGGAAAAAGCAAGGGAAACCTCTTTTTTATAAACTGTAAAGGGGTCCTTTAAATTCTTAAATTTTTATATTTAAGATATACATCGAAATACAAGGTGAAATAAATTATTTCACGAAAAGTTTTAGTAGAAGTTCGCGCAGCATCTTTCACTGAAAATATCAAGTATACGCAGTGAAGTACCGTTTGGTGATTTTTGTAATTTTTTTAATGATTTTAAATATTTAGAAAAAATTAAAACAGAAGAAATTAAGTGAATAAGTCGAAACATATTATTTATAATAAATAAGGGCTCAAAAAATATTAAGAATGGATGAAGGCCAGTTTTTAATTGGATTTTACCTTTAAAATATTCCTCTAACCTCTTGGAGTTCCTCTAAGTTTTTTTTTCTGTATTATATTATTCTGTGTCTCCCAAATATCAGTATCAAGTATACGCAGTGTAGTGCCGTTTGCTGATTTTTGTAATTTTATTATGATTTAAATTATTTAGAAAAAATTAAGACTATGAAGAAATATAATAAATAAATAAGCACCAAAAAATATTAAGAATGGATGCAGCCAAGTTTTTAATTGGATTTTACCTTTAAAATATTTATCTAACCTCTTGGAGTTCCTCTAAGTTTTTTTTTTTTTTGTATTACATATTATATTATTCTTTATCTCCAAAATATCAGTAACTTTATTTTTGGTTATGACATTTTCAAAAATTACCTGGCAAAGAAAAAAAATCCAAAGTGCCTCTTCTTTTCTTTCACACATTAAAGTTGTCGCAATTTTTTTTATATATTTTTTTTTCCTGTCACCAAAAAATCTCGGCAGCAAAATTGTCTTTGATTTTTATTCCTGATTTTTTTTTTTTGGGTTTGTGCTCTGCTTCTAGCCCGTTATTCCCCATACCCCTCTGCTGCTGGTCTCCTTCTCCGTCTTTCTTTCCATTCTGTTTTGGGAACGTGCCGAGTAGTAGACAGAGACGGGAAGCAGGACCGCGAAAGAGAGAGACGGGACAAGTGAGTGGAGCGCGCACATTTTGGCAGGCATTAATTTCTCCCGTGTGTCACATAACGGGAATTCCCCGTCTCCTATGCCTTTTATTTTGCTTTTTTTTAGCTTTTCCTATTCATTCTTTGCGCTATTTTTTCCTTTATTTCTTTCATTTTTTGAACTTTGCTCTTAGAGGTGGCAAAGAAAAAAAAACAAAAACACAAAAATAACTTTAAATAAATTTTCAAAAAAAGCTAGCTTTCATTTGTTAAGGAAAATATTTGTATATTGTATTTGTATTTATTGTCAATGTCATCCTAAATTAAAAGTTAGGCAAAAAACGCTTTAAGAATAATTAATACCTGGTTACTTATAAACTTTATATAATTTAATTTAAACAGAAGTTCTCTTCTTCCTCTATTTAAATTAACTGACCCAAAAAGGAGATTTAAAAAACTCTCTAAAAATATAAATTAAAAGCTTGAAAATAGCCAAAATATCCTCACTATTTTCTGATGTTTATGACTGCGTTTTTTGCTATTATTTGAACTTATTGGAACTGCTTGTTATTGTTGTTCTTGCTAAGGAGAGCTAATGTTTGTTGCTCTGTTTTTTTTTTGTCTATAGTTTTTGTTGTTCTTGTTTCAAAACGTGTTTATGGAGTCACTTTTCTTAGTTTCCCAATTTGGCTGCAATGGCACGTACATCTAAGTCACCCCATTTTTCTGTTTCTTTTTTTCCCCTTCTGGGCCTTCTCCTTGCCATTTGTTTTTAAACATCATTGGCTTTCAGTTTGATAAACAAATCAAGCCGCCATTTTGCAGCATTTTTAAGATATAAGATATATACTTTTATGCTCTTACTCCCTTCCAAGGGCTTTATATTTAATTCCATATTTATTGCTGTTGAAGTTCGCCCTTTGTTTGCTTGTTTATTAAATAATAACTTCTTGGTTTGAATTAATTATGCCTGTGTTTTTTTTTAAGTTGCGTCCGTGTCGCGAATTGTGGGGATTATTATTATTAATATGTGTGACTCGCGGATACGGTTCCTGCCTGAGCCTGAGCGTCCTTTGAAGTACTTTTCGCGCTTGTTTTGCTCATTGAATGTGCGTAAGGTCATCAAATATAAATTGCGGGTGTCTGCGTCTTTCTGCCACAGTGTGTGTGGGTGTATGACCTGCAGCTGAAAGCTTCAAGTGCGAGGGTTGCCATTAAAAGTCTCTCTTACATCTCTCAGAGGTTATTCAGTTTATTTTTAGGTTTCAGTGCTAGGAAGTTCCAGTGCTGAGAATGAGGTATTGCCACCTCTTAAGTGGCAACTCTATTAAGCAACACTTAGACTATTGTCATTTATCTCTGTCGATTGGTGGTTATCGATTGTCAATGATAATCGATAGGCCCTGGAAATCCCTATTTAAGGGCATGGGCAAACTGGCTCGGCTGGCAGTCGCCCCTCTGAGGTCCGACCATTAAGGTCTCCTCAACCATTTTTTTTTTATTTTATTTTGTTTACCTGAGTTTTCCCTTGGTGGGCATGTGCTTGTTAGGAATATTTGTTTTTCGTTTATTTCGTTAATTATTTTTGAATTATTTATATTCTTTGTTTACCACGTGGGTTTATGATATCCATGGTTTCCTTATCATCTTGGATTAATATTTTTGGTTTATTTCGTCTATTTTTTTTTAATTATTTATATTTATGTTGCATATGGTTTTGTGCTCCAGCCGGATGCGTCATGCAAACGCACATTTCTTTGCTTCTTGGAGTCCTCACTATGGTTTTCTTGTGGAACAGCGTACCCCAGTTAGAAGGTAGCGAGAATTACAACCTGTTTAATTAATTTCAATATCTTGCCTCGCTTTTCTTTGATTTATTTTGAACTTTTTTTTTTTTTTATTTGTTTGTTGGTACTATTTTTGTGGCTTTTTTGGAACTCATGGCTTGCTCCCGTTGCCTGAGAATTTAGAGCTGTTGCTTTCATGGTCGCTTCTTAACATAAGTATATATATGTCGGGTTAACGTTTGGGGTTTGGTCGTTCATGTTCTTTCTTTTAATATTTTCACAAAAGCTGCGCGCAATTAGCAAGTTCACTCCGTGTCTGCCTTTCCTCGTGGTCGCCGTAATAATGCCAACCCTTATGACAACTCTACTTTTACCCAAAAGTAAGACCACGCATGTTGCAATGGCTTAAATCGCCATCTCACTCTTTTCTAGCAGCACTAGTGACCTCACTCAGCAACAGCTCTCTTTGTCTCGCTCAATCAAACCATTCAGAGGGAAATTACTTACATGTACTGTTTTACCAACACTTATACCAATACGTAACAGTATTGCTAGAAAGTAACGGACCTTCAAACATAGTGTTATCAAATGTAGTGTATTGTGTTAAAGTGCTGGAAAGTGACTTGTACACTGTAAACAATTATTTATGACCCGACACGGCCATTCTGACAATTACACGTCCTCGTGTACTAAATTAGGTATTATGATTAATTTCTTTATAGGATTAAACATTCCAATTTTATTTCATATCAAAGCTTAAGATAACAATTTTCTCTCTTTTTTGACTTCATTCATTTAGTAATTGTCTTACTTGTAATTGATTTAACTCATTGTCTTATCTCGATCTTACATACAGATCTCCTTAAATTATGTTTTGTTTACTTCTTTTTTCTTTTTATCAAAATTTTCTTTTTACTTCCTTTACCACTTTGTGGTCTTCCGCCTGTTCATACTT